>PVKS010018619.1:0-39798 GCA_004027875.1 Aplodontia rufa | reverse complement strand
AAAATTAGAGAAAAGGACTGGGAATGCAGCTCAGTAGTAAATCTCTATGAGAGAGGAAATCGTTTTGTTAATATAATGGCATTTAAGAGAAATGTGTGAATTTAATGGCTAAATAAATATTAAATGATATTAAGAAATGATCATTAATTTCTCAGGCATTATTATGATACTCATGTTTATGTTCCTTCTAAAAGGTCCTTTAAGGGACACACTGAAATAATTACAGATGAAATGATAGGAATTTGCTTTACAATAATGTTAGGGGAGGGATGGGGATGTAGCTCACTGGTAGAGCATTTGCCCAGTATGTGCAAGGCCCTGGGTTCAATCCCCAGCACCACAAAAAATATAAATAAAATAATATTATGGGAAATGGATGTGGCAGGATAGACCCTGGGTTGATGCTGGGTGCCTGTGCCTTTATCTTTCTATTTGATGTACTGTTGTATACGTTCAAATTTCTCCTTGATAAAAAATTTATTTTTCAAAAGCAAGATGTTCCCATCTTTGCAATGAAGCTGATAGACTTGATTTGTAAATTTGCAAATGAGGAAATCGGATTTGCCCATGGGGATTATGAAAGTAAAATGTAAGGGCCAGCCAAGAGGAAATCAACCGCAGAGCAAGTCTTCTCCCCTTCTCCTTCCCTGACATCGGAACAGAGGAGGGAATCTGGGAACACCACCCTTAGGAATGTCCTTCCTTCTGTAAGGAGCCCCACAGCATCCTCCCCTAGAACTTGATGGCTTGAGTCCAGTGCCCAGACAGCTGCTGAGCCTGAGAGGGCTCCCTGCAGAGGGGCCAGCAAGTGCCCTGCTGTGCAGTGTTGCTGCTCTTCTGGGGACTTGGGAATGAGATCACACAGCCAAGGAGACATTTCCCCACACCTCCCACCCTTCTGCACTTGGAGCCCAAACCCAGTCACCCTACAGCGCATCTCCCCCTTCCCACCAGGTGCTGAGGAGCTGCGCACCAGCCCCGGCAGTCATTGAGGTTCTTTTCAACTCCTACGCTCAGCTGCACGTGTCCGAGTCCTGGAAGGAGATGATTCCTGAGGAGGTGTATCAGGTGAGGAGCTGCTGCTTCCCTTCTGGTACAAGATCTTGCTTTCCACTCACTTGTGGAGTTTTGCACAGATCTCCTGGAAGTATAAAAAGTCTGAAGAATTGGGCTGGGCTGGAGCCTGGGTAGAGCACTCGCCTGGCATGCACAAGGTCCTGGGTACCATCCCCAGCGTGCGCGCGCGCATACACACACACACACACACACACACACACACACACACACAGAGAGGCAGTGAAGAAGAGAGGACGGGGAAACTAGGGTGTGTTTAGACTCTTCTGTTTTCTTCTGCAGTGTCAGTGATCACACAGCCAGGAGCCAGGGGTTGTGCAGCTGCCTGCCGTGTCCACGGGCTCTAATCTGTGGACTCTGCCAACCAGGGGTCAAATACACTGCGGGGGGAATTGCGCTGTCCTGAATATGTGCAGGATTTTCTTTCTGCCATTGTTTCCTAAACAATACAGTGTTTACCTGCACACGGCACTGGGCACTGTAAGTCCTCTGGAGATGGTTCTAGGTACATGGGAGGATGTGCCTCGGCAAACTGCACCATATTACAGAACGAACCTGAGCTCGTGCACATTTGGGCATCTCAGGGTCCTGGGACCAGTCCCCCAGACACCAAAGGAGGATGAGGGTGCTGTGGCTTCAGGGAGCACAACCGGCCCACTCTGGCTTGGTTCCTAAAGCATAGGAACGCAGCATCCAGAGAAGAGGGGTTTGAAGCTGCCTGAGTCCGCAGGCCTGCCTTCTTTTCTGGACATGCCAGTGCGGCCCTGAGCGTGGGCTTTCACTTCTGATGGCTCAAGATGCAACTCACAACAGGTGTGGTGGCTCATGCCTGTGATCCCATTGGTGCAGGAGGTGGAGGCAGGAGGATCACAAGTTTAAGGCCAGCCTGGCAATTTAGCAAGATTCTGTCTCCAATAAAAGACCAGGGGCTTGCAATATAACTCAGCAGGAGAGGGTCCTGGGGTCAAGCCCTAGCAACAACAATAACAACAACAAAAAAAGGTGTGACCCACACAGCAGCAGGCACCACATCCATACACAGGGATGCAGGGACATTTCTTTCAGAAGCCTGTAGATAATCCCCTCCCGTCTCACTGACCCGCACCACATGCACATTGATGAATACCAGAACAGCACCGTGCGCTGGGCAGCTTAGCCTGGCCCCTGGATCCCACCTTTGGCCAAAAGGAAGGTCCATCAGGACTGTTTGGACATAGGGCCACCCCTGGAGCTGCAGGGCTACTGTGCAAAGGGGCGGGGCAGAAACGGATTAGAGGAGACAACCTGTATTGTCTGGAGTGACTGTCCCTGACTGGGCAGGCACTGCATTGCAGAAAGTGCAGCCAGGCTTTGGGGGAGGACAGTCCTCTGGGCTGTGCTTACCTGTCAGCCACAGAGGGACAGACTCCATCAGGGGCCTGCAGGGAGAAACAGCATGGGTCCCTTGCACCGGGTTCTGACCCCCTGCCTTCCATTCCAGGTGCACAAGCCTTTCTACCGGTCCTTCTTTGCCTTGGCCCACACCCCACGCTGCCTGCAGCATCTCTGCCGCTGTGCCCTTCGCAGAGTGTTTGGCAAGAGCTGCTTTCACCACATACCGCTGTTACCCTTGCCGAAGCCCCTGCAAAATTACCTACTCTTGGAGCCTGAGGGTGTTGTGCACTGAAAGAGCACTGCAGCCAAGGCCCCGGTCCTCGTCTTCACCCCTCAGGAAGCCATGTGGAGAAGAGTGCCCTGCGGAGGAGGGCGGGCACACTGGATGGGCCTCCCGTGCCCCTTGCTCTGCCTTGCGACTGGCGGAAACACACACCTGCCGAGCCTCAGGGGCACCTCGACATGGCATTGGTAATAAACATCCTTCCTTCATCTCAGGCTTGCTTCTGAGGATCACACGACATCACGGCCATCATTGTGCCTGCTGCTGGAAAGCACCTTTCAGCCAGAGCTAAACTAAAAGGCAGATGCACTTTCCGAGGTTTGTCCCTGGCCCCTAATGGGTTAGCAGCATGCACGCTGCCCACAGGCAGTGGACCCTCTGCTCACAGGAAAGGCCTCCTGCCCCTCCTGGAAACTGGCCACCTGGAGAGGGTCTGTCTGTGCCCAGAGCTCTCCTGCTCCCAGGACCATGCTTCTTCCTGGGGCCTGCCACTGCTAGCAGCCCTGCGAGGACCTCAGAGGGGTGTTGAGTCAGACTGCTAGCCCTGTAGGAGTCCTCCATCTGACACCCTCACTCGACTCCAGCTGATGCACTCCGGGAAGCAGCGCCAGAAGCCAGATTTCTGGAATACACAGGTCGAGAGAGGTTGCCCTTAGCCAAGCATCAGCAAGAGATGTGCCTTGTCTTCTGTTTTTTCTTTTTCTTTAAGAGAGAATCAATTTTATTTTAGTTTTTCACATGGCTTTCATTGCTCTGACACATAGCTGTGTACATGATGCTGGGGTTTGAACCCGCATCCTCATGCATGCCAGGCAAGCATCGTAAACGCTGAGCCACTGCCCCAGCCCCTGTTTCCTCTTTTCTGATGCTCTGACATCTGGGGTCTTGCTGACACGAGGGACAGCCCCTTCCAGGGCTAGCTAGTCCCTAGAGAGAGTAGACAACTGGCCATACACAGGGCACCTTTCACATGCAAGCCAACCAGGCCACCTTCTATGTTTGACTCTCACTAAGGGCCACTGCTCTTCTGTCCTGATCACTCCAGCACCATAGGCCAGACAACTAGGGACAGCTCCTGTGACCCAGAACCACTGAAGTATCCACACTAATCAAAGCTAAGCCACCTCCTGGCCAATGCTCATGCTTCCCTGCATGCTCCTGTGGCATAGTGAGCCCTCTTCTCTTGGGAACAAGGGAACAGTGAGTAATAAACCACTCAGTGGCACTTAGCTCCCAAGCTGTTGGCCTTACTTGACCTGAAATCACATGTGTATGAGGCGCTGGGGATGGAACCCAGGGCCTCATGCACACTGGGCAGGCACTCTGCCCCTGAGCCACAGCCCCAGGCCAATACACTGTTTCAAAGCAAGGACTCTTCATGGTCATCCTCTAAAAATAAGCAGTGGCTCCTTTTCTTCACAGTAGAGCCACAGTGTGATGCTAGGGGACAAGCCTCAGAGGGAGCAGGGCACACATGCCCATTGCCAGAGTCTGGAAGGAAAGTCAGACCTGTGGGCATGACTCCAGTATAAGATGGGGTGTCATGAGCCCATGAGTGAGTGGAGCTTGCTGGACAACAAGGGTCCACCCACTGAAGGAGGCAGATAGACTGGATGGTCACATCTTAGCACACCAACCCACCAAGGAATGACACAACACCATCTTCCAGCTCCTTCAGATGACTCATTCCATCCAACCCACTGAGACAGACAATTGACCTGACCTTCAGAAGGGCTGGGTAAACACCATTTCAAGACCCCTGGGATCCCCAGTCCCAGGCAGATCACTCTCCCCAGTCCCTCCTACAATAGGCTTCCAAGACCCATGGGGTCCCCAGTCCCAGGCAGATCACTCTCCCCAGTCCCTCCTACAATAGGCTTCCAAGACCCCTGGGGTCCCCAGTCCCAGGCAGATCACTCACTGGACCCACAGGAGACTTGAATGAAGGTAGGGGTGCGGGAAAGTGCAGGGCACAGTAGATGGACAGCTAGAGGATAGGGTTCCCACCCTATGGCAGCTGCAAGGAAGCAGGGCTAGAGATATGGGGACAGATGCCTTGACCTCCACAGCAAGGATTCTGAACTTCACTGGACAAGCGTGAGGAGCCAGAGAGCAGGAGAGCCATGCAGTCACATGGTCTCGCTAGAGAGATTGCTTTGTCCTGGAAGGGGACACAGTACACAGGACATTGGATTCTGAGCTGGGCTCCTCTGCTGAGCAACAAGATATGGAAGTGAAACCAGCTACAATTTGCTTACCTGGAAGCATAAGTATCTGCACCTGTCACGGGTTTAGGGATCCGCGAGATGAAACGGTGTAAGGCAGGTCTTCTCCAGCCCAAAGGGACCTGTTGAAATGCAGAACCTGACTCTGGCAATCTGGGCTGGAACCAGAATCCTGCAGGTCTGCACATTGGTATGTTTCTGATGACATTGGCTGTCACTCCTGTTACCAGTCCACAGGCCACATTGAGGGTAAAGACTGTGGAGCCGCAGGCTAAAATCCAGCCCAGAGAAGGAACTCAGTAAGTTGCTTCCAGTATCGGTTGTTGCTTTACTGTTAGAAGAAGAAACCAGCCTTGATCCTGGAATAAAGACAGTAAAAGGTGGAAAAGAAGAACAAGCTTATTTATAAAAACAACAAATAACAAGGTTAAGGGCAGTACTCTGAAAATGAGAATCTGAGAGCCACACCCTCAGGCCACCAACTCCATCCCACCCACCTTAGAAAATGCGTTGGCTCTATTCCTAGAAGAATGTGCAGGTGAGCTGCTGAAATACACTAAATTTCAAATATGTTTTTGAAGAATCATTGAAGAAAGCAGGCTTCTCTTAAGGCATATTGACTTTGTACTTCAAAAACCCAATGAATAATAACCAATCATTTGGTTTCCAAAACTATTTTTTTCCAAATTATAGCTCAAAAACCGCAACATGGGGGCTGGAGCAGTGGTTCAGCAGTTAAAGCATTTATCTGGTGTGCATGAGGACACGGGTTTGAACCCTAGCACCACATACACAACTAAGTGTTGGAGAAACGAAAGGAAAAAATAAATAAAAATTGATTCTCTCTTTAAAAGATAAAAATAAAATAAAAACAGCAACATGACTCCTGCTATAAGTCCAAAAGGTCTCCCCGTAGCTGTCTACGGGGAAGAACTGTGGAAGAACTCTTTCTCCTTTTATATTCACCCCCAAGAATTTTCTCTTAAAATCCAGATGCTCCCAGAAAAAGCTCCTTAGAGGCAACCTTGTCCCCTGGTTTTTGGTTTACTTATCTCCTGGGCATCACCCGAGCCCAGGAGTGCGGGGCCAGCCAGGGCAGCACAGCGAGGCCCTGCCTCCTCTTGCCCTCAAGCAGCTGCCTCTTCCCCTGCCCTCAGTCGGGGCAGCCATCTTCCCACTTTTGTCTCTGTGGTTTGTACCGCTCAAGGCGCCTGGGCCACGCGGAACTGTGCAGTGGGTCTTCCTCTGTGACTGGCTGCTCCTGAGCACGGGGTCCTCCAGATTCGCCACCCTATGGCCGTGGCAAGGTCTTCTTCTGAAGATTCAGCGATGGGCTTTGCATGCACACCCGTCTTGGGTGCACAGTCCCCGGCCATCCTGAAGAAAGCTGCAGTGTGCAGGCTCTGCAGGGGCTTACCCCCAGAGGGGTGTCTGTGGGACGCCTGGTGCCCAGCATGGTGACGGGAGTAGTGTGGGACTTTAGGAGGTGGGTCTCGTAGGTGATTGTCACTGGGGGCTGGCCTTGGGTGGGACTGATGGAGTCCTCTCTGGACTTCGGTTCCTTCCTGTGAGAATGGGTTGCTGTAACAGAGTAAGCCTGCTGGACCTCGGTGGCTCCCTGTCTTGCCCTGTGATCTCTGCTATACCCCCTCCATGATCTGCACCCCCAAGGGGGCCCTCGCAGAGGTGAGATAGAGCTGCCCCATCTTGGAGTTTCAACTTCCAAAACTGACTGTGACTTGATCAAAAGTACCATCCTTGGTGTTTATATATATATATATATATATATATATATATATACACACACATAGTATATATAATATACAAAAATATATAGTATATATAATATTTTTTATATATATATATATATGACTAATACAATGGGCATGCAGATATTCCTCCAAGGTCCTGCTTTCAGTTTCTTGGATACATATTCAGAAGTGGGAGAGCTGAATCAAACAGCAATTCTAGTTGTCTTCTTTGAGGAAACTCCATATGGCTTTCCCTAGCTGCTGCTCCATTTCACATTCCCAGGGTTCTAATTTCTCCGCATCCTCACCAGCTCTTGGCATTTTCTGTTCTGTCGCCTGGTTTTCGTTTGACATTTGTTCATTCCTCTGACTAACCCTTACTAAGCCTCCTAAGTGTCTGCTGGGAATGCAGCCCAGGGCCAGGGCTGACGGCCCTTCAGCAGCAAGCAGGCTTGGTGACTGCCTGTCTTCTCCTAGAGCTCATGACCAGGTGAGCAGGACAACCTGTCCTAAGGCTGCTATGAAATATGGGGCTGTTCCCTCCAGCCCAGCACCCTTGGCCATCAGGCACCCATGTGTGACAGCAACAGCCATGATGGCGGGTGTCCTCTGCCCTGTCCTCAGCTCTTCTGGAACATGACCTCACAGCTGCAAGAGAAGGACCAGGGAGGCAGCTGGCTCTGGAGAGCAGTTCTGAATCACCTGGGTTCTGGTGGCTGTCCAGATGGGCTACACACTCTCTCTGAATTATGACTATGACTATGGAACAAAAACAGCTATTGCAGCTGGGACTATCATCATCAAATGCCATGCAATCCATTCACAGTTTTGCAGAATTTAATAACTGCTGGCAACTTACTTGGTTATAGCAAAATAAATAAAATAACTGACCAAAAAAACCTTTTCGATGACCTCTCTCTCTAGCTGTGCTCTATGCTACATGTGCTGGAAAGTTCTAAATTATAGGAATTGCATAAATCCACACAGATAAGAAAGAAAGAGGAGGAGGAGGAGCCTACGAAGGAAAGAGGGAAATAGTGAAGTAGGCAGGGAAAGAAGGAGGCAGGGAGGGGCAACTTCGGCAAGGTGAACATCCGAAGACTTTCTACTTTGAGACTAGAATTATCCCATCTTATTTCTTTTCCAATTAACAAAATATACCCTGGAAATATTTTATTTAACAGGCTAAAGTTTTTTTCCTCTCTTATACACAGTTCACATTGAACATCATTTTTCTTGTTGCGTATATAACATTAACTTGATTCTGTGAGGCCTAAATAGTTAAATTTCATATTTAGTTTTTAATGCTGCATTCACCTGGTTTAAAACTGATAAGGTAGGGACTGGGGTTGTACCTCCATGGCAGAGCGCTTGCCTAGCATGTGTGAGTTACTAGGTTCAATCCTTAGCTCAGCATAAAAAAATAAACAAAATAAAGTCATAAAAATTAATAACGTAATAAAAGAGTAAATGGTCCTTTTACCTGCTGCTTCCACTAAAAGGTGGGGGGAGATAGCCAAGGAATACTTTTCCTCCTACTTTTATCATATATCTTTGCATATTGTCATCTGACCACAAGAATTCGAAATTGCGAGTTTCTCCAGTGGGGGTCCTGGTGGGCTTCGTAGGTACAACTCTGCCCAGGACAGGAAGAAATGGTCACCGCTGGACCCCAGAAACACTCCACAGCCCATAAGCAGTTAATGCAGGCAGGGCACCGTGGGATGGGTTAGGGTTAAAATTCTGAATGCAGCACTGGGCTTGTCTTTTTAGTATGTGTGTCAATTTAATTTTAGGGTACTTGATAATGATCCATTCCTCATGTTTTGTAGAAAATGAAAGTCACTGACTCTCAGGTCCAATGAGGATTTGCTAATCTCAGTAACTGTATAATCATCAAATTTCCAATCTCTGAAATAACCCGTTAGACACACGCTGATGGGGTAGGCTGTTGAACTTTTGCAGAGAACACTTAACCCTCTGCAGAAATGGTGTAAAATACAGACCTGGAGAATGAGCTGGTTAGCTCAGCAACCTGGCCTCCTCCGCGTAAGGCTGGGCTCTGAGAAAATGCTCCATCACTACAAGTTCAGGTGCTGAGTACTCCTCATCACTTCAGGGTGGCGACCAGGACCAAACGACAACACAGGAATACTGCATCTTTTATTCCACCCCTTCAAGGATCATTATTCCTTTAGTCCTGTTTTCTACATGCAGCTGGGATATTCAGAAGCCCTGCTGTTTCAACTGTGATCAATACTATATCTTATTTCTGAGATTTAAGCATTGCTTGGCAGCACCAGAATACTTTTTTTTAAGCTCAAGGATTTGTCTTGAAGTTCTTAACATCTTTCTAGGTTAAAGCAAAAATTAATTTCATTAAGTTGCTAAAATAACCCAGAGATCTTGGGAAGATTGCAGAGGTATGGAAATTCCTTTTCATAGAGTCCTGCAGGTGGCGCCATCAGCAAACAGTCCTCCCCTCACCCTCCAACCCTGAAAAGGGGAAGAGGAAGCAAACAGGAAGGAAGGTTTGGCCCACATGATAAAGGGAAGAGAGCACAGGAAAGCCATAGTCATCAAGTGTAGTATAGAACAGTGCTGCCATGATAAAAAATCCAGTAATTAAAATATTGATTATGGAATTGCTTGCTTCCTTTGTATTAAACTTGTGCGTTTTATAGGCAACGTGTTCATAAATAAATATAATTTTCAGTTGACTCTTTTATGGTGTCATAATGACAGTCCAATCCTCATTTGTGTGTTAAACGTGTTCTTTAACAAAATTATACATTTACTGTTGCAATGTAACTAGCTGGGTTTGCAGCTTTCATCTGATCTTCTGGAGAAGCATTTCTGCAGTCCTAACACTCTGCTTAATCACTCCAATAAAAAGAGTAGATTTCTTTGTAATGCAATTTGTAAGCAATAAACATGATTGAGAACGCAGGACTCGCTGTCGACTATGCTTAACGCAGGGTTTTAATTTGGTGTGCAATTATTCATTTGGTAGGCACTTTTTCTATTCACATTTCCTCCCCATGCTCTGAAGAAAGTAGGTAAGTTTGGAGAACATTGGGAGAACAGGTTTTCTGTGTATTTGATGTAAGAGGTAGTTTGTTATGGAAGGAGAAGATTTTTTTTTATCTGCTAAAGACAGGAGGTCACATTAACGCATAATACAGACACATAAAAATGTGATTATGGTTCTAAACAGAACGCAGTAGGCTCCTAGTTAACACAATGAGATTTCTAGGAAGTGAAGCATAAATTCTTCAAAAATGACACATTTCTCACGTTCTATTCCAATTAAATTACTGAGGCAGCTAACAGCGATGAGCACAAAGTACGAGGATAAAATGAGGGTTTTCTTCTCTAACTGTATCTGTGAAAGTATATTTTTATGAGAAGCAGTTAATATTAAGCTATTATTTTTCGACTGTGCTGGAAGGGATGTCTTGAGCCTTTCCCGTCGCGCTCTCCCCAGAAGAGCCTCGTCCTTTGTCTCTTGGGTTTGCTAATGGGAACGCGGAATGGCTCCGCTGGGTACCGCCCCCACCCGGGACCTTGGAGTGAAAGAGCGGCCGAAAGGGGTACCTAGGGTCAGGCCTCATTGCTGCCCCGAGGTCTGCGGCGGCGGGACTCAAAGCCCCCGAGTCTTCCACTCCCGGTGGCACCGGGCTGGGGCGGGAGATGTGGGCTGCACCCACTGGATCCGCGAACGCGCGTGCGTCTCAGGCCTCGGGTCCCGAGCGCCCCCGACAGCCCCGGGGCGACACAGTCCAGCCAGAGATCGCGGGTTGGGGCGGGGGCGGGGAGTCTCCCGAAAGCGCGCAGAGCCCTGGGGGCGCAGGGGGCGCAGGGGGCGGGCGGTGCAGCCCTTCCTCCCCCAGCCGCGATCTCGGGGCGACCGGGGTTCAGGGCTGCTCCCCGCGGGGACTTGGCCTCCGGAAGGTGGCAGGCGGGGGCGTCGGAAGACAAAAGGATGGGAAGCTTTAAATTCAAAAGGATGTTTTCGAAAGCCTCGCTTTGAAAGGCGCTCCGAGGACGGCTGCAGAGCGATCCCAATCAGAAATGCGATTTGAAGTCCTAATGAACTTGATTGCGCGAACATTTATAATCCCCCATGGCCCTAAATGAAATCAGATATAATCAGAAGATACAGGGAAGGGAGTGTTTACTGCCGACGCCGGGCGGCCGCGGGACCGGGAGATGCGGCCCCGGTATTGATGTCGAAAATGATGGATAACCCGGGAATGGCAAATATACTATTTGTCTAATGGCTCGGCAATTAAATTCCCCTGTAAATGACCCATGCCTCATTTCATCCTAATCTATGGAATTTTGATTGAATTCGTCAGCTCTAATTGAAAAATACTGCGCTTTAATGTCTGCATTGCAGTTTCAGGACGAGAGTGGTTTTAATGAGACAGTGCCCCCCTGACCCGGGAATATTTGAGACTTTTATTCGGAATTTAAAGCCAGAAGATTGCTCGACTAAGCCCTGTGATTTCCTCTCCTGTATCCACGTCCATCCATCTCCAGACGCGATTTAATAAACGCACTTGAGGATAAATGCATCCCCGACCCATGCGCCCATGTGGCACCCAAGGGGCGCACCCTCCCCAGGATGAGCTCTGGCCTGGAGCGAGCGGGCCCTGGGGTTGCCCAGCCTCCTGCTGTGGGGGGTTTAGGCCTTCCCAAGGCCAAATCCAGGCGCCCTACCTGGAGGAGGAGGCCCTGCAGTCTGCGATCCGCGCACCCGGAAATGGAGCCAACCCTAACGCGCTTTATATGCAAATAGAGAGACCAAGCGATCCCTGAGAAATTAGCTACTTGCTGAAGCATATTTACTAGATTGAAATGAGTTAAAGGGAAACATTTTAAGTCGTACACAAGAGATAATTGGGCCGCATTAAAACTGGAAATGTTTGCTCTTTTCAAGGAAAAAAAAACACCCCGCGGAGGAGGGAAGCGGTAAAACAGCGCGTGGAAACGAGACCCGAGACCCAGCAGTGTGTGGGCTGAGTCTCCAGCCCCGCCTTGGCTGCCGTCCCTCGCCCAGGACCTTGATGGGCAGCCCTGTGACTGGGCCCCGCTCCCTCGCCCAGAGGCCAGTAGGGGGCGCCCTCGAGCCAGTGTCCTTCGGCGAGCGCCACGGCCGAGCTAAAGGGGCGGGGACAGTCCTGGGTCCTTGCAGGCAGCTGGGTCCGCCCACCAGCTTCGCCCACCCCACCCCCCTGCTCCTGCAGTGTTCACGCCTCGGAAGGTGGGTGGGGGTGGCGCTGAGACCCGAACATGGAGGGAGGCCGAGGCCGAAGTGCACGGGGTCCGCCCTCTCCCGGAAAGAGAATGTATTTGTTTCAACACAGAAACGGAGTTTATGATTTTTTTTTAGGGAAAAAATCCCTAAAATGACGTAAAAGTCATTCATCTCCCTGAGAAGACTGTGCCTTGCGCCCCGGCTATGCTAGACTTGGCGGGAGAGCAGACAGCAAAGGACAAGGACGCTCCCTGGCTGGGGACGGTCTCTGCGCCTCGTTTTCCTTGGTGCTGCGGGGTGAGCCGTGCCTGCCCAGAGGAGAGATTTGGGGACCTCTGTTTTCCTGGGGGAGACGACACGGAATACCACACGACATCCTGCTCTGCTGGGTGGCCCGCGGCGTCTCTAAGCGTTGGAGAGCCCTGTGCAGAAGCAGCCCTGGAGCCTGCATCCTCACTCCAAGCCCCTGCGCCCTGCAAGGCCAGAGGTGGGGCAGTACTGTCTTGAGGGCTTCCTGAGCTGCCCTCCGAGCACCTGCGCTGGGCCAGGCCCCAGACCGGGGCGCACTGCACGGTCTAATTCAGTTTCCACGACATCTGTGATAAACGCACTATACTAATTATCCCCCTGACGAAGTCAGCGGCTGGAGGGAGAGCGCTGGGGTTCTCACCCATTACACAGATGGAACAGCTGAGGCCGGGATGAGTTCAGCTGCGCACCCAGAGCCTTCAGGCCCAGATGTCAGAGGTTTCTTATCTATGTGCCTCCAGGACGGTGCTCAGGGTAAGTTAGACCCAGAGCCTTAAACGGATTTTAAAGGGAGTCCAAGTGGATTTCCTGCTAGCACGCCCAAAATCTGATAGGATTTCCTCCACTTTGTGAAACTGCGGAGGTTTACCATGGACTAGACGTTTGAATTAAAAAAAAAAAACTGGGAATCTTTCCTTGTCTATCTGTAGGCATGACAAAGATGGGCAGCTCGGCATTCTGCTCCCGGGAGAAGGACATTCCTGCTCCCTGGAACCCTAGGCTCTAGAGCAGACACCATTACTCAGGTAGCCCCCAGGGGGCGCTGTGCACACCCACGGTGCTTCTCAGGCTGATGCTTAGAAACAGTAAAACCTCAATAAAACTGTTTCCCGCTATTCCCTCATTAATGCACTAAAATGTATGACACTTATTATGCTTATATTCTGTGTGTAAAATTTGACTTAAGCAATAAATTATTCAGTTCATTCTAAAGTATAAATTTCCAAGTAATTTCCAATGTACTGAATGAACTGATTTTGAAGTTTTTTTAGCTAGACTAAAATTGAACTTTAAAAAGCCTCTCAGTTTTTACACTGGGGATTGAGCCCAGAGGCACGGCACTTTACCACTGTGCTACATTCCAAACGCTTTTTTATTTTTTAGTTTGGGAGGGTGGAGCAGTTGCTCAGTGGTTAGAGTGCTTGCCTGGCATGTGGGAGGACTCTGTTTCAAACCCCAGCACCAGATATACAATTATGTGTCAGGAAAAAAATGAAAAAAATTTTTAAATAAAATTGATTCTCTATTTTGAAACAGGGTCTCACTAAGTTCCTGACGTTGGTCTTGAACATCCTCCTGCCTCAGTCACTGTCGAAATTGCTGGGATTACAGACACGCAACACCAGCCTGGCTAAGAAGTCACTCATCTCTTAAGATTTCTGAGGTTTTCTTATTTTGTTTTGTTTGTAGATCTGCAAAAGATTTGAGAACAGGGGGAAATTATCATAGTTGAAAGAGAGTAGAAACATTACATGACTCCAAAGCACTTGTGTTCTCAAAAAAAGAATGGGAAAGCCCCAGATGAGGTGAAGAAGGAATGGGAAAGTTCCTAAACTCAATGAAGATGTCACATCTGGTCACATGATAGCCTGTCCCCCATTTTTGAGCCATTCTGATCAATCTCTACTCCCTCCAAAGCCTCACGCTCATCAGTGTCACATTCTTCTGGGAACAGAAGGTGTGTCTGGGTGGAGACAAGCTGAAATGCTTCTGGCTTTCCTTCATTTCCCAGAGAGCCCAGTGTGTCTCAGATGCCCAGGAGAAGCAGAAAGAGAAGGAGGCAGACAGCCAGGAGAGGGCCTACACACAAAGCCCTGGCCCCTGCCACAGGCCTGTTCAGACCAAGCATTACACCAAGGGCCCCATAAGCAGCCCCCCACTCTGCTGGTGCCAGTGTGGTCCACCTCAGTGTGGGGAAAGGACACCATCCACGCAAGCAACCCCCCCTGCAGGGTGCTCTACAGTCACCATGCAGAAAACACTAGAGAGCAAAGCTCGAAGACCTGTGCCTTTTTGGGACAGAAAAAAATACCATTCCCTGCAGGCATGCACTCGTGCACTTGTGCACGCAGGTGACATGCCCTCTGGTGCCTCAGAGAACTCCTGGCCCTGCTTCTCAGCCCCACTGTTTCCTGCTTGATCTACATGCACGCCAGCAGTTTGATCACTACCTTTGATCACTTCCTTTGGGGTCTTTGGGTCTGTCCTCTGCGTTTTCCTAGTGCTTTCTTTCGGTAAAGTTTGGGAGCTATAGACTGCACCCATTAGGGAGAGGTAATTGTTTGCCGCAAGTCACGCAGATTGAGTCCTCTGTATTTTTCCAGAGGAAATTGTTAAGAAAGCTGAGATAGAGATACAATTACAGATTTGAGAACGAGGAGCCTCTTCCTCGGGGACACTCCCCCAACCTCCTCAGGCAGTGGCAGGGAATGAGGACAGAGAATGTGATGTAACTGCGAAGCCATTTTAGATTGTGGCAGCCTCTGTTTCATTTCTCAAGCCTCACTGCTGGGCACTAGCTCATCCCCTGTAGAGACGGTGACTACACCCACTTGCAGCACCCCACCCACTGCTCTGGTTCCTTGGTCCTGGTTCTCCCTGCTTTCAACCCCTCCAACAAGAGGCTCTGCCTGGGACTCTCCTCCACAGCCTCCCTTACTCTTTGGTTCAGAGTAAACACTTCCCTGACCTGTAACTTTAGTGCTCTCTTTAAGTGAAGTGTTCTGGCCAGGCAGTGACACACACCTGTAATCCCAGCTTGTCAAGAGGTTGAGACAGGAGGATCATGAGTTTGAGGCCAGCCCCAGTAATTTAAGGGTTCCTGTGCAGGGGGCTGCCATCTATTGCTACCTTGGCTTTGCTGTTGATCAGTAAGTGAACCTCTCTGTTAGCACACTCCTCTCTGGCTCTGTTCTTGGAAAAGTCATCACTCAACCTGGTCACCCTGGAGCTATCTTTGATAGTCTGAGCTGTCCTTGTGGCATTAGATTGGTCAGTTATAGACACACCTCCCCTGAACTTTCTAGATGAGCTTATTTCTTTGCCAACTTTTTACAATGACCTTTCCTTGGAAATTTCTCCTGGGGGCATTTGTTAGGCGGGACAGAGGCCATTCCTAATTTCCCTTTCCATGTGGCCAACTTCTTCCTATTCACACCTGATGCCCAGCCCCTGTCTTTGCCATCCTTTCTGGGTCACATTTTCTCTTGGGAGACCCTGGGGGAGG
The DNA here is from genome assembly GCA_004027875.1 of Aplodontia rufa. Classification (NCBI taxonomy): domain Eukaryota; kingdom Metazoa; phylum Chordata; class Mammalia; order Rodentia; family Aplodontiidae; genus Aplodontia; species Aplodontia rufa. The sequence goes on along the minus strand of PVKS010018619.1, from coordinate 24,293 downwards.
TCAGTAACCAGGTGAATGGAGACCTTGCTTCCCAGGGATTTCTCCAGAAAGGAGACAAGTTCCCCCAACAGCAACTACTGCTTCTTGTTCCTTCTGCAGAAGTTAAGTCCTGATGGGTGCCCTGTTGGGGGTGGCTGCTGATCCAAACACCCTGCAGCTCTCTTCCAAGGGTTAAAAGGAGGCACTCTCCAGGAAACTGCCTCCTCTTTAAAAGACAACACCCCTGCAGAGGGCCCGGCCTTGGTTTGGGGGGGGGGGGGGGGGAGGAAGGGTTCCCGGAGGTTTCAGCTGCCAGAAGAGATGGTTCTCTAGAGTCCTTGGCCAACCTCACCCTAGTACACACCGTCTTCTGGCGAGCCGGAGGCTCCTTGGCCCTGCAGCTCGGCTCCCGCCCTCCCTCGCTGGCCGGTGCGCGGTCCTGCAGCTGGGTCCAGCCTGGTCCCATCCGCCTTCCGGACCAGGGAGGAAGGATGTGATGCGGCAGAGCGGCAGGCTCCAGCTCCTCAGTAAGAGTCCCCAAGGCCCCTAGCGCCGGCCAGCGCACCGTCTCACCCCTGGGTGCCCTCTTCGCGCCTCCCAGGCCACGGTTCACCCGACCCCAGGATTAGCATCTCTGTGAAGTCCCACAAACAATGCCTGCCACGCGGAGATGAAAGCCGGGAGCCCGGTGGCTGGGGCACGTTTGAAGTCCCGGAGAGGTGGGGCCGCAGGAATCCGAGGGGGCAGATGGTAGGAGATAAGGCCAGGTGAGAAGCTCCTGCCTGCGCCGCCCTCCGCAGCGCCCCAGAGTCTGCGGTTCGCAGACCGACGTGGCCTCCCAGGTCCCCGGCCAAACGCAGACCCAACAGGACGCAAGTGAACGCCACTCGTGGGACACCCTGGACCCTTTGCCAGCGCCCCCGCCCCAGGCCTCTACCCAAGTAAACGCAGCCTTAGGCCTCCGCCTGGCTCTTGCTTTTCTCCTGCAGAGAGATCTCTCGGGCGCCTCAATCATCTCTTTTCGCCCACAGGGTGCTTCTGAGACGCGCGGTGAGCGCGGGCTCTGAGCTTCCAGGGCGAAGGCAGTGGACAATGTTACCGAGGGGGATCACAAACTCCCCAGCCCCAACTATTTAGGGCAGCTCCAAAAAAGAATTAGAACCCCCAAAACTACGCCCTCGAACACTTAGCCCTCGCCCTGTGAGCCCAGACCAGCGTGGGGTGCCCCGGCTTCCAAGAGTTTGCAGGGCGCGCCTGGGTGCGCCGTCGGGCGCGGGCCCGCACGAGCGCAGGATCGCGTAGCCGCGCGGGTCCTCACACCAGATCCCACGCGGGCTCACCCCGCGGGCCACATGGGTGTGCCTATGCCAGTTCCTCCGCTCCGGAGAGCGGGGAGAGGCGCAGGTGTGAAGGATCACATTTCTCGGTCTACAGGCGGGAGAACATTTTCTGACTCCCGGGGAAGAAACAGGGAAAAGAAAAGAAAAAAAAGTCCCTCCCCTTCACGTTCCCGGTTTTCAGTTGTTTTGTTTCTGCTACTTTGAGGGTGGGGACAAAAAGCAAACTTTCTACATAAGAATGTCGCGGCTCACACAGTCCCGCAAAGTGTTTCTTCTTCTGGGCGCTTTAGAAAAACCCCCTGTCCCGCTTTCTGCATGGTCAAGGAGCAGAATAAAGAAACCAAAGACTTTTATTTTATACACCACTTGATCTTTGCTTGGGAAACTCTATTAATTGAATGGGCTTGACTTTTTTGCCAGTCCCCTTTATCATTATTTATGGGCTTTAAATTGTTTAAAGTTCCCTTGACGTTCAATTTACAAGTTTGGGGACTTTTTTTGTTCCGCCTTTTGTCCTGGAGAAAGACATCGTGTTGGAAGTGCTTTGAAAAGCCAAACATGAGAGGTTGGCAATGAAAGGGAAGCGGGCGAGATCCCTTTTAATTCCGTCCTGTTGGTGAATGGCTCTTTTACATAATTGCAGGAGCTATTTCAAAGCCAGCCAAGGGCTGACTTCACTTAGAACCACATGGAGTCTATTTTGGTCTTTCAGATTAAAAAAAAAAAAGCTGAATAAAATAGTTTAAAAAGATAAGGCTTCAATGCTTTCTGCTACTTGCAAATTGGTGTGTCTGATGGGGAATTTTACACAAGCACCCCTTTGTAAATGCTTCTTGGGCTCGGAGGCACTATTCTGGGTTAGCTGGGTGTGAATCCCAATTGCCCATCCATAAATAAAACCCATCCCAAGTTATTTCCCAACTATTGCCAGGAGCAAGAGCTGGGGCAATGACCGAATAATGATCGGGCCACTCAAAATCCCTATAAATAAAAACAACGCGGTCGCCTGAGAAACCAGCCTGGGTCTGTGCGGGTGGAGACCAGCCGCAAAGCCCGCAGGTTTCCCCTGAATCCACAAAGACGCGGGGTGCCCAAGCCCGACTGGAAGCTGCCCTCTTCCTCCTGCCTGGGCTTGCCAGGCCAAAGCAAGTTTGCAGCATGAATATGCATTTACTTGTGGGTTTTACATTTTACACTCAGCCATCATACACCTGAATGCCAACGCTGACTGGGGCAGCCCCAAACCGTGGAGCCAACTTAATTACCGTCATTTCCACTGAACGTCTAAAGCCACTTTTTAAGTGGCTTAATATGATCCGGTTGCTGGCTTGACACCAGTGGAGTAAAGTGCCCTGGGTCTGGGCTATCTTCATCAGCCAGAGAGGCTTCGGTGAGGGGAAGAAAGAAAAAACAAAGTTCCTCGAAGTTAACTGGAGTCGCGGGACCCAGCTTTCTGCGCGTTCAGCCTTTTTCCTAATTGGAGGGGGCGGGGCTCTCCTAGCAAAGTTGCACAGATCTGTGCCGGGTGGTATTCCCGCGCAGCCTGGCCGAGCCCAGTCGCGCAGGACTCTGCACTTGGAGGTAGTAAGAGCTAAGTGGGTAGAAATTCGAAGGATGGATAAGCCATGTGCCTGTCGCTCCCTGTCCATAAATCTCTCCCAGGAACCGGGGTCTCAAAGGTTTTTGTTATCCGCAGTCCCCACACTCTGGATGTTTTGCAGGTAGCCGAAGTGCCCAGAATGAATCTTGTTAATCACGCGCGGAGACAAGGATTCTTTTATGACGGGAACAATCGTTTTCTAAGCAGTTAAGCATTAGATGAGAAAATGTTACTACCTTGCACTCGAGAAAAGCACACCAGTAAATAAAATTCATATTGATGAGAATTATCTGAACTCACTAATAAAAGATTAGTATTATAACCCCTGCAGTCAATACTTTCCACAGCAATTTATGGATGCAAATAATATACCATCAAATTACCTCAAGTGTAGCTATAATTCAACGGACCTAAATCTTCTTGCTGAACTTTAAATGTGGAATCATCACCAAAATAATCAAAGGAATCCCTGTCTCTGAGAGTAATCAGGCGATGGAAGTCTTAGAACAATATTTTTACCTGAAATACCAAAGTGCCTGGCAAACCCTGCCTAGGTCAGATGAGTAACAGCTTTTGCAGGCACAGCAGTGGCAGCCCAGAAGGGACTCGGCTGTAGCAAGTAAATCAGGAAAACGTTTATTCTTAGTATTCGGAAAACAAGGTAATGGCACCGGAGACTGTTGCTATAACTATCTCATAATGAGAGGGAGTATTTATTATGCTCATGAAGAAATCAGCCTTTTGCCCTGGGCTTCGATTTTTTTCCTTCTTTTTCTTTTTCTCCTTTTGTGGGAATGAGAATGAGGGATAGGGCTTGGAGACCCCACAGACACCTCCTTACCCGTGGATCCCAATGGGAATTAATTTCCCCTCACGCTGCCTAAGCCACCATGGGTCTGGGCGTGAAGTGAGTGAAGGCACACAGGCAGCGTCCTAATGAATTCCTTTCAGGCCGCCTGCTGCCGGAGCCATCTATTACTGCGGCCTGGAGTGGGGAAACGCGCTCGAGACGTCTTTGTCCGGGTGACGGTGGGGAGGGGAGAGAGGATAGGAGGAGGGCGGCTGGCAGCCCGGCCAGCGAGATGTCTCAGCGCCCCGGTCCGCGGAGGACGCACCCTCCCGTCTTACCTCCTGGGCCTGATGGGTGGGCAGTGAATCTCTGGCCAGACTCCTAGCTGAAGAGCGGGTCTGGGATTAAGATGTCCCCGGGGGGCCTTGGGGTTAGAGCCAGAGAAAGAAGAAGGAGAAGAGCTTCAAAGAATCGGGTCGATAAATTCATAAAGATCGATTTATCTTTATCTCCCAATTAAATGTGCTTGTAAGTGATACATAACACACGTCCAACACGGGCCAACTCCCCACCACTAGCTGCTCCGCGCGAGCTGGTTTTTAGTGACTAAGGTAACAATGCCCTCCTCTCCTCCCTGGCCGGGTGCTGTCTGCTGTTAGGGTAGTATGTCTAGACCCAGCAAGTTGAAGCCAAGGCCCTGGAGGCGCGCGGAAGCACCGCGCGCGCTGGTGCGCTTTGCACGATCTGCCCTTGCCACAAAATGATTCCTTTTTAAAAAGGGTACACAAGAGCTGAAAGTTTGTTTTAACAAGGGGGAGGAGATAAGAACATCCTCAGTCCCCCCACCCCGTCAATTCCCAAATTCTGGGGTTTTTACCATTGTCGAGAACAGGGGAAATAATCTTGAGGGAATCGGCTTCCTCCTGCAGTAGGAAGGGGAATCGCGTGCCCTCGAGTCCTCTAGCTGGAAACCGGGCGGCGGCACCAGAGTGAGCGCTCCCTCCGTTCCCAACGTGCTTAATTAGCGCCTATTTACAAAACGCAGCTTTTATTTGAGCAAACATCATAAAGCTTTCATCAGGATAATCTCACGTTATACAATCCGGGGGCATAGCAACTCCCCCTTCCTCCCTCCCCGAGGATGGAGCAGATAAAGGACTCGCTTTATTATCATAATTATCGTGGTAGTTATTTTGGTGCGCGCTGGCAAAGTGGGTAAATAGGTGCGATGATTAAGAATGTCATGAAAAATGAGAAGGGATCGTTTACGGGAGGGCCCAGCTCTGAATGGTAGGACCAGCATCTTCCCCGCCCCGCCGGAGCATGGGGACGCAGCTAGCAACCCGGCAAGTTCCCAGCTGTAAGCAGGGCTGACAGCTCCGGGTGGGGCCTGGGTGAGGATCTGCAGGGCCAAGACCCTTCCCCCAACTCCAAGAACCTTGCCCTCGACCTCTGGCGCAGAGGGAGTACCAGCACTAAGGTGAGCCTCGGGCTGGCTGGTTCCATTACAAATATAAAAGAAATAAAACTCTCTCAACCCTTCCGTGGCGGGTGCGAACACAGAAGCTGCCTTTCGAAGAAGCCTAAACAAGGCTGCAGGGCCCTAGGGTGTGAGCCTGGATACCAACGACCCCTCTCAACTTTGCTCTGCGCGGTCCCGGCTCCCTGTATCCAGCTCTCTGGCTCTCGCGCACCGACGGTGGCGCCCGCAGCTAGCTCCCGCGCAGCCTGGGTGGAGGGGCGGAGTTTTGATTCGCCCCGCCCCCTCCCTGCACAGCAAATGGGGGATGGCGCCTGGAGCCACGTGAGGGCAGATCCGCTGGGCAGCAGGCAAAATGTGAATGAGAAAGAGGAGCGCGATTTAAAGGTGCTGGCAGCGACCGCCAGAGACAAGTGCGCTGGCTTCGCGCGCTCCCCAGCGGCCCGTGGGAGGCAACGGACTGCGGGACAGACAAACGGACAAACCGACGGCTGCTAGCCGTGCAAAGAGCCTCAGACGCGACTCACTCGGGCTCCTATCGACCTGCATCAAGCAGCGGCTCCAGAGAGTCCGCGGGGCCCGAGCGCCCTCTCCAATCCGGGGCACACGGCCTCACCCCCCGCACCGACTGCACCCGAGCCCTCCAGGCATGCATTGGGCCCAGGACTGAGGGACTGAGGCGTCTGCTCTCCGCGTTCCGCTCGGCGCCTACCCAGCACTCCGGGTGGGGCTCCCGTAGTCCGGTGGGCTTCCCGGCGGCGGCGCGGCGCGGGGACTTTTCGCCTCTCCCAGGCCTCTTCCCAGCGCGTCTATGAGCGCAGCGTTCCCTCCGTCGTTGATGATGATGCAGCGCCCGCTGGGGAGTAGCACCGCCTTCAGCATAGACTCGTTGATCGGCAGCCCACCGCAGCCCAGCCCCGGGCATTTCGTCTATACCGGCTACCCCATGTTCATGCCCTACCGGCCGGTGGTGCTGCCGCCGCCGCCGCCGCCGCCGCCTGCGCTGCCCCAGGCCGCGCTGCAGCCCGCCTTGCCGCCCGCGCACCCTCACCACCAGATCCCCAGCCTGCCCACTGGCTTCTGCTCCAGCCTGGCGCAGGGCATGGCGCTCACCTCTACGCTCATGGCCACACTGCCGGGTGGCTTCTCCGCGTCGCCCCAGCATCAGGAGGCGGCGGCCGCCCGCAAGTTCGCTCCTCAGCCTCTGCCCGGCGGCGGCAACTTCGACAAGGCGGAGGCGCTGCAAGCCGACACCGAGGACGGCAAAAGCTTCTTGTCCAAGGAGGGCTCGCTGCTCGCCTTCTCCGCAGCCGAGGCAGTGCAGGCGTCGCTCGGTGAGTGTGAGGCGTGCGCAGCTGGACGTGGGGGCGCGAGGGGAGGGGGCGGGCCAGCTCAGGTTCCCCACGGGGGGGACCTTGGGGGCGAGACTGCGCCCCCGCCCGACCCCTGCATGAGGAACTGGCGGCCTCAGCCCGGCTGCAGCGCAAGGCCACGCAAAACCACGCCACAAGCAGGCTAGGGGCATTTAGCGCCCCCCAGCCAGCTGCTGCCCGGGGCTGCGTACCTGGCTGTGTGTTTGGCTAAATCCAACCCCACTCCGCGGTGGCCTGGGGTCCCGGGTAGGTTGAAGCCTTTAAGGGGAGGCCGGTGGGCAGTGTGTCTCCGCTGTGCGTTTGCCCAGGGGCACCAGACTTATTAAACCCCTTCACTGGACTGCTGTTTGCCTGAGAGACCCGAATTCCTGGGATGGTGTGTGTGTGTGTGTGTGTGTGTGTGTGTGTGTGTGTGTGTGTGTGTTGAGCTGTCTGGTGGAAACTTCTCCTAAGGCTAGGAAACATCCCTGTGACCAACATTATTATCTGTCTCAAAAAAGACAAGGGCTACCATTGGCAGGTCCCTCTGCTCCAGCGGATGAAATTGAGATTCACTAAATTTTTACTGTGTTGTGGGGTGGCCGTGGCAGGATGGATGTGAATTCCCCCAGTCCTCACCCATCCCCGACCCCGGGGACAAAGGAGACGCTCTCTTGGGCCTCACTCATCCTGCTACTTCTCCTTAAGCTGTGTGCTGGAGGCTGGCGGCCCCTTGAGTGATGGTTCTGGGCAAAGGGCCGTCGCCTATGCTGTCTCCTCTGCTTTGAGCTTTCTCACGCTCCCCCCTCCTTCTCTACTCCTCAAAGGCCAGGAAATCACAATGTGTTAATGTCATAGAAAGACAATCCGCAAAGGGGGGTGGGGACGCCCAAGTGACGGTGGGAAGGGGAAAGGAAGGCCAGTGTGCGAAATGTAATAAAACGCCGTTTGGTTTTGCTTTCAGTCGGGGCTGTCCGAGGGCAAGGGAAAGACGAGTCAAAGGTGGAAGACGACCCGAAGGGCAAGGAGGAGAGCTTCTCCTTGGAGAGCGATGTGGACTACAGCTCGGATGACAATCTGACTGGCCAGGCAGCTCACAAGGAGGAAGACCCTGGCCACGGGCTGGAGGAGACCCCGCCGAGCGGCAGTGCGGCGGGCAGTACCACCTCCACCGGCAAGAACCGGCGGCGGCGGACTGCCTTCACCAGCGAGCAGCTGCTGGAGCTGGAGAAGGAGTTCCACTGCAAAAAGTACCTCTCCCTGACCGAGCGCTCGCAGATCGCGCACGCCCTCAAACTCAGCGAGGTGCAGGTGAAAATCTGGTTCCAGAACCGCCGAGCCAAGTGGAAACGAGTGAAGGCCGGCAATGCAAACTCCAAGACAGGGGAGCCCTCCAGGAACCCCAAGATTGTCGTCCCTATCCCCGTCCACGTCAGCAGGTTCGCTATTAGAAGTCAGCATCAGCAACTGGAGCAGGCCCGACCCTGAAGGCCCAGCCAGGGCTGGCAGCGGTGGAGAAGACCCAGCACCAGAGGGAACCCACGGTGGACTTCACTGTGTTTGAAGCAAAACTCAGAGTCATCCCAGATGTGGACATCCCAAGCAAATCGAGAATATATTCATTAAACAGGCATAAGAGACTGCTTTTGAGAGGGCTACAGCCAGACCTGAAGATACACTAAATATTTATTATTCTATCCTACTTTGTACATAGATATCTATATAGACTGGATCTCAGCTGCAGTATTTTGAAAGTTATAGGACCAAATTACCTAGTAATATTCTCCACTCACGTTCCAGAAAACCAAACCCTCTGCTGTAATCTGCCGTGCTTAGCAGCCGCCTTTCCATACTTTTCCAGAGGTAAACAAGAAACAGAGAACAAACACTGGGGCTTAAACTTATTTTTGTTTCTATTCTCGCTTTTTGAGTTGGCCGCAGAGCAGAGATTGTTGGGCAGTCTGGAATTTACTTTGCTTTGCTTTGCCTGGCTTTCTTTCTTGGGGTTGCATATCCTATCTGAGCCATGTTTGAGGCGCGTCTCTGTTGTGTTTAATTTATTTCAATGTAGTTTATTTTCTTATAAGTTATGACATTTAAACAATCTCAGTCTTGTGAATAATAAAAAAGGAACAAGGAAAAAAATCAATCCTTGGGCCTCGTAAATGCGTCCAGAATGTGTTCCAGGGGTCTCTTCAAGGGTGTGGCTGGGCAACTGGTCTGAAACCAATATTGGGGAATTCCCAGGTCCAGTTCTCAGGCCGGCTGGACTTGACTCACCCAGCACCGTAGTCAGGTTTTGAATTGGAGGGCCAGAGCTCCAATGGGATTATGGAATTAAGAAAACCTAACTCCACCTTAGATATTTAGCAGGTACTCTTCGGCACAGCCTAATGATTACCCAGGGAGCGGGCGGACAACGGCCAGAGGAGGAGGCGGGAGCCCAGAAGAGGCAGAGCGAATGCGGGTGCTGGTGGCCTTGCACAAACTCTGGGTGCTCTAAATCGACTACAGCCAGGGAAGAAACGCGTTTCCTTAAACATCCCGGTCCCGAAAAGCATCGGTGCTCCCTCGCCAGCAGCGCCGAGGGTCCATAAATCAGGCTTCAGGCGTTATCTTCCGACAGGAGCAGGAACCCAGCAAGCCAAGCCCCGCTTCCCGGCAGCCCTCGGCTCGGGGGCGGAGGCGGGCGCTGAGCTCGCGCGGCCGGGAACCTCCCCCTCCGGGCGGGGTCGGAGGAGGCGGGCCCCGACCACCGCCCCACCCCAGGGGCCCGGGGGCAGTCGCCCCACAATGGGGGCCGCGGAGGGGCAGGCCGAGGGTTGGAGATCTGTCCGCCTGGGCCTGAGAGCCGGGTGGGGGGCCGGCAGGGCGGGAGGGGCGCGCCAGGCCCCAAGCCCACCGCTCCCAGGTCGCTTTCCACTCCCCGAGACCCCCGCGCAAGCAGCGCGGCCAAGCCTGCCCGAGGCTGGGTACATCGGCCCGGGAGTCCCGGGAACAGAGCGCGCGCGAGAGTGGCGGTGATGCCAGAGCCCTTCCAGCCACCAAAGACGCAGCCCCAAGAGCAAGAGAAGCCGCTGGCTTCGCCAACTCAAGCTCGCAAATGGAGGGAGGGGAGCCCCAGGAGCTGGCTGCAAAGCAGCCGCGCAGCTCTTGCCGCTTCTCAGCCCCAGACGCGGCGACGTGGGTCAATATAATATTGACTTAATTTATACGGCTTACAACCCGCCACCGATCTGGGGACCGACGCCTCCGCCCGAACTTCAGGCGCAGGGTGAAAGCCTGGAGCGACAGAGTCACAGTTTCCCGCAGCATCCCGAATATTTCCGGTAGCGGAAATGGCCCGGGCTTGGTTTTTGAGCACAATAAATCCTAGCGGCTGGTCCTGCGAGGGCTTCAGCTGGCTCCGCGAGGTGCGGAGAACTGTGACGGCTCCTCGCTTACAGCACCAGCGGTGCGCCCCGGAGAGCGCCCTGCCCGGCACCCAGTCCACAAGGCCCGGCCGCTCGTACACACAGCCCTGGTGGCCGGTGGGCGCCATCTGCTTAGGGCAGGTCTCCACTGGCCGCTCGCTGGTACTGCGACATTTGAGTCCTGCAGGGACGCCGTCCTCTCTTCCTACTACACACAAACACCTGGACTTCTTGGACAGACTGTCCCTGGGGCGCATATGTGCCCGAAGGGACTATGGCTGGTAGTTACAGAGTGCAACCGGAGGGCAAGAGGAACTTGGGGACTCCGCCCCATTGACGCTCTGGGTCTGAGAGAGAGATCCTGGATATGGCGTCCATCATACCCTGCAGACCCTGGAGGACCCCCTGCCGCATGCCCTTCCAGTAACCGGTGTGAACCTTTCTTCACCTCCAAAAGCCGGTGCGGAGAAGGGCAGCACAGGTCTAGCTGCGGCCTTGGCTACACAACCCCACGGTAAAGTGGAGCTCCCTAGGAATAGGAGGTGACATTCAAGGAGCCCCACTTGGGACCCAAGCTTCCCGGCCATCCCCAGCCACACTTCTAGCACTTCCTAAGTACCAGGAAGGGACAGCCATCCTGCCCTTTTAGGACGCTCTCCCCCTCCCCTCCTAACCCCTGAGCACCACAGGCCCAGAGAGCCCAGCGCCAGGCAGAGGCCCTGGAGACAGGCCGAGGGGAGGAAGATAAACAAGCGGCGCTTGATGGTCGCTGTCATCATGGCCGTCATCATGGCTTTCATTTGGCTGCCTAATGAGTCACATCACAGGCAGAGAGAAAAATTGTCAATCGCCTGGGCCCTAATGAATTTTTTTGCAAATTGTAATCAAGCCAGGCCGTCTCAGCTGGCTGATTAATGAGACCCACGAGGCTCGGCCAGCACCTCAGCTTTTTATTCCATCCCGTCCTCCCTGCACTAAATTAACAGCAACTTGTCTGAGCTTCAAATTAACTCCCAATGATTAATTCTGATGGGGGGGCCTGAAGAATAGCTTGTTCTAATAGGCTGTGGCCTGAGATGCTGTTGGAAATTAATACACTTCCCCTTTGGCTGCCGGCTTTAATCCAAGGTTGGGTTTTGACATCACTATATTTGTTGTTACAATAAATTCCACTTACATCTGCAGATCAAATAATTACGCTTGAGAGAACCGTAGACCTGCACCCCCAGCTGTGCAGTGGGATGCCTGGGGCTGCCTGCACCCCAGGGTCCTCTGACAAGCAGAGGTCAGGGGTGTACACAGGAACAGCTATCTGACCCTGTGCCCCCAGTCCTCATTTGCGGGTGAGTCCTTGCTTTTAGGAAGAGGAGAAAGGTGGGTGCTACCACTCGTTTGGAAAACCAAGAGTTGTTTGAAAAGCTGCAGCTAGGTCTTGGTCTTGAGCCTCAAGCAGCCTTCTCCTCCAGCTACCCTTGGAGGCTGGGGGTGCCCTGCAAGTGAAGCCACCTTCTCCAAACCCAACGTACCCTGGAATTTCAAGACTTGGTTGCATGCCATGCACCCTGCCTGTGCCTCCTAGTCTTTGTCTCCCAGGGTGGTTCTTCCATGGGCACCTTTTTAACTAGATGGATCTGCCTCCCAGAACTTTCCTGACTCTGGATGTCTGCACGTCCAGCCTTCCAAGATGCACTTTTTCTAGGGGTCAGGACTTGTCCCCCTTGTTTCTGCTTGATTTGCCCTAATTGGCCCAGTCATTTCAGCTGTGTCTGGCAAGCCTGGCACAGGGCCTCTGAGGCTGGTCCCTCCAGCCTGGGCCTGGTCAGAGCAAAGCAGGAGGTACATGAAAACCTGGAGGAATGTATAGCTGCCCAGCTTGAGAACAGAGTCACCACCACGTTCTTGCTTAAGGGCTCCTTAGATCCCTGTGGTTGTCCTGAGTGGCTGTACCCTGCACATTTGGCAGCTTTGACAGCAGATTTGGGCTTGTGCCTTTGGACTTGGGCTGTGATGTAGGAGTGTGGCCTGCTTGCTCCTCCCTCCACTGTGGCCTTCGTGCACTTGCACTTCCTTCTGTACCAGGAGACCGAGTGCACACAGTCAGAGCAGGTGTCCTGCTCTGACCACTGGTGCTCCAGGGCTTCCCTGATGGCTCGGTGAGGTGCAGGCTCCTTCCCCACATAGCTCAGTGGACTCTGGAGCAGCCCTCCTCTAGGGCCTGGGGGGAGCCCCGAGGTCTATAGGGATGGCTTGGTCAAAGGGAGGCAACATTAATCTTCATTTCGGGCCCCTTATGGTGTAAACAGGAGAAATATGATCTTGGTAACCCAACATGAATGCAAATCACACAGTCAGAGTAATAAAGCACCTGAAACCCTGACACACAAAAGCAACACCATATGTATGAAGACTATCTGCATAAATTATAAATTACATCATAAAAATTGATTGCCTATTTGAACAGTTTAGAAGTGGGAGACCTAAGCTGACTTCTGCCCTCTGTGGCTTTGGGGAAAGGTCAGGTCGTTCCTTTCCACAAGCTGCAGACCCCAGTACCTGGGCCCACCCTCTTGCCATCGCTGTGGTGCTGCCTGGTTGGCAGGTGTCTGGGAGGCGCAAAGTCGTCCCTTGGTGCTGGGTGCTGCGGTGGGAACTCGTGGGCCTTGCGTGAAGGCTGCACGAAGACCTGCGACCTGCGTCTGTTGGGCTGCGGCGCCAAGGACGCTGGGCTCCTGAGGTCGTGGCTTGCCCGGGTCCTCGATCTTTTCCAGCAGTGCAGAGAGATGCGGCGAGGAAAGCCTAGGACACTTTCTAGCTCCGACCCCAAAGGGTCTGTGCGCACCTCCCTGCCCGCCGAGTGGGCTCTGTGATAAGCAGGAGTGGGAGAGTGTGGGCGCAGTGGGAGTGGGAGCGCTTTGTGCGCGCGCGAGCGCGTGTGAGCACGTGAGAGCACGAGCGTAGTGCGATTGCCTTCCCGCTTCTACCGCTTTCTGCAGGTTCCTGGATCCAGGAGAGACCAGCGCGCGATCCCACTGGCAGAGTCCGAAGCCGCTGCCCTGCACTCCGCTCTCTCAGCCCGTCCTGCGCCCCTGTGCCCTGGCGGGGTCCCTCCCACTCCCCACGGCTCAGCAGACAGCGTGTCCCCCTCTGCTCGGCCGCTGAGCTCTGCACGCACACCCGACCTCCACTGCGAATAGCACCCCACGTTCTTGTGTCTGGGCTGATCGCTCCTGCGGTCCCCCTCACTGCCTCTCCAATCTGGCCTCCCACTTTCCCGGGTCTGGCCTCTGGCCAGCTCTACACCCCCAGCCCAATCCACCGCCTGAACCTCGCTTCCTTGTGAGCCCCCATCCCGTCACACACTTAAGTCCACCCGGGTCACCGCGGGGGTCAGACACACTTTCTGTCCCCTGTAGGGAACTGGCACCAGGGACTCCAGCGCGCCAGTCCCGGAGCTGCGCGACACTCTGGGCTCAGACAACCGAGGCTGGGCAGCTCAGGCAGAGGCCCCCAGAGCGGTCCCGCCGGAACCGTCGGGCACCCCGTGGGTCCGACGAGAGAGGCCCGAGGCCGGGTCGCGCCGGGGACGGGTGGCCCAGACCTCTGGAGAGCCGGGGAGGCCGTCGGGGACCTGAGCCAGCAGGGAAGCGAGGGCGCCCTCCACCGAGCGCGGCTGGGGCTGGCAAGGGCGGGGACGGGCCGCGCCTACCGAGGGGCGGGGAAGCCTAGCCGGGCGCCCCCCCTCCACCCCAGCCTTCATCTCTTTATTTCCCGCCATTGGATCCCTCGCGGCCTTTGTCATGCCAGCGCGTCTCTGGGTGCGTCTCTAGTGTGGCCGCGCGCTGTCTTAAAGGGCCCGGCCCCCCAGCTCGGCTCCCCGCCGCCCGAATGACAATGGCTGAAATGGGATTACACTGACCTGATCCTATTAAGTCTGCTCGCCGGCGGTCCCCTAGGCGGGCTCCGAGCAACTGCGCTTCCCTGGCCCTTCCCTCTCAGCCCGCCCACGACCCGACTTCCGCGGGTGCACCTGGCTCGAAGGGGGGACCCGCGGAGAGCCCAACACCATGGGGGTTTGGAAGTGGCCGCCTGACCCCAGGAAGGGAGCTCAATCAGGGCTCTGAATAACAAAAGCCAAGACCCGCCAGGCCAAAGAAGGAAAAAAGGAAGGGGCGGACCCCACCCCAGCCTGTACTGACCTCCAGGCAGGCGCAGGTTGTCAGAAACCATACTGGGTGGTTCTGCCCTGCGGCTTCCAGGGCACCTCTCCAAAGTCCAGTCCCTGGACTCAGCACCTCGCATGCCTGCTCGTATCTCACAGCACGGAGAGAGGCAAAAATGAGGCTCCCTTTCCCAGGTGTAGCAGTCAGAGGAGGCAGGGGACTTGGGCAGGCCACACCTGCTGTGGGACAGGCCAGGATACCTCCCTGCCTATCCTCTTCCACAAGCCTGGAGCTCTGCACCAGGCTGCTGGTCAACTCCCTGCAATGCAAGGGCAGAGCCTTGGCCTGCTGGGGAAGGGTGGAAAAGGGCCAGGGAATCAGAACCTGGAACTCTCCTGATGGTGGAGGGGATTGAGAAGCTGGGCCCTGGCTTCAGGTTTTCTTTCCTTCTTGTCTGCAGAGCCCCTTTGGTAGATCCTACAGGAGAGGCAGCAGAAAACTCCCCTTCCAGAGACACCCCAGAGACAAACCAGCCTTTACCAAACACTTCCAAGTCTGCCGAGGAGCACATAACTTGGTCCAAACTCCAGCAGTCCTTGGGGAGTGCTTCTTGGGGAGGTTTGTAATATGAATGAAGCTACCAGAACCATCTCCTCAGGGCCCAGGGGCAAAGCTTTGGTCTGAGACCCCCTGATGTTCCCATTCTTGGACAATTAACTCTCTGAGCCTCAGTTTCCCCATCAGCATCCACTGGACTGATGCAAGCAAAGGGTGCTGTGCAGAGCTGGGCACAGCGCGAGTGCCTGTCAACATTAGCCTCCATTTCTGTCCTAAACCTCCCAGAGGCTGTGAGGCTTGCCATGTGTGTGGTTCAAGTTCTGTAGTGAGAGCCCTTGAATTCGTTCCAGCTGGAGGCCTGTCTTGCTCCCCTTTAAGCCTTGCCATTCAGTTCTGCTCTTTGTGAGATGTTTAGTGCCAGCCTCTTCATTCCTGCACCTCCTGTCCCTGGTAATTTCAGCCCTCAAGCAGCCTGAGGTGCTGGTGGGGTGGCTGTGTGGGCAGGGACCACTCCGCCAAGAGATTCATCCGCAGGACCACGACTCTGCTCTTCAACCCATAAACACCATCTCAGCTCAGGGGTTCCCCAGAAAAGGTACACCTGTCTCATTCAACTTGCTTTGATATCTTAGATCCAAAGTTGAGGGCCCCTTGGGCTGGCACGGTGTGGGTCAGGAATTGTGCTCTGTCCCGCGTGAAGGTCTCAGAACGTGTAAATTATGAATAACGGAGTGAAGCCTCATTTCAGAGAGACTTTCCCGATTTCTAATATTTGCACAATTCCTTCTTTGCCTAGACTCACCCATCTTGATGCAGAGAAGTCTGATGTGATTATTTAGAGAGCAGGCAGGAGCCTGAGCATTGTAAAAATGAAAATAAGAACTTCAACACCATCGTCAGTCAAAGAATCTCCGTGCTGGGTAAAATCCATTCGAAATCATCATGTGCTTTTCCTGATGGGGAAACTGTGCTGCCTGGGTCCACAATGTTCACCTTCAAGTGATACCAAAGCAGTCGATTTTTATTATTAAAGAGAGAGAGGGACAGTGAGAGGGAGAAAGAATCAATTTTATTTAGTTTTTCATGTGGATTTCATTTCTCTGACACTTCAATGTGTATGTGGTGCTGGGGTTTGAACCCGGGTCCTTGTGCATGCCAGGCAAGCACCATAACCGCTGAGCCACTGCTCCACCCCAACCACAGCAGCCATTTAACACATGTGCATGTCATTATCACTTTTGAACCTTACATTATTGATCCTTTTAAATACCTTTATCAGTAGTGTTGAATGACCACGGCTAGGATTTCCCCCCAGTAATTTTCATATTTCAGAAATTTTAAAGCTATAAATTGCCCAAAAAGAATGATAATCACCCATCTTAAATGAGAAATTGTTAATTTGGGATTTATAAAGGACTTTCCTTAATGAGTAGTGGTGAAGACAGATTTGTCTTTCAGACTCATTTTGCAAAGTCCCATTTGTAAAGTCAGGAGATTTCTTTCCTTCTCTCTAACTGCTGTCCCCTGTGCTGCAAGGAAGATGCCACCTGGGGAGGAGGTGGGTGGACCATAGTGGTGGATGGCTGCCACACAGCCACCCTGGAGGCAGCTCCTTGGTTACCCCAGTGCCACCTACATGCAGAGCTTCTTCACCAGGGCTGATGGCTCTGGTGGCAGCACCATGCTTTTTGGTATGGGACTGTCCTATGTGTGATAGAGATGCATCCAAGTCATGGGAGAGCAGAACTGTCCCCAGTTGTCACACGTCTGCTGGCACAGTGCAAGGCTGGGGACTCACAGGTGCCCTGGTTTAGGTCACATGCTTGGCTTTCAGCCAGGAGTGATGGGCAGTGCCAGTGATTGGGGACTGGTGTGCCCTGAGGTGGCAAGAGTGAGAAGCGTGCCTGAGCAGAGGAGCAATGGTCACCGTGAGGGATGAGCAGGCCTTGACTCCACTTGAGGCCTGGCGCTGGAGGTCCTAGCACTCACGTGGAAGCCGGTCTGGGCCTCCTCGCTGGCTCCTTGGGGCTCCCTCTTTGAGCAGCCACTGGTTTCTCTGCTGGGATGCCCTCCCCGTGGCACCTTATCCTGCCCAGGACCATGGGAGCAATTCCACCCTCTCTAACTCAGTGACCACAACCAGCCAGAGTGGGCAGCTGCTGGGGAGCCTCGGACAGCCCTTTGACTCCTGGACTTCAGAGCTGACCACGCATGTGGACACAGATGCGGGGCAGTTCCTCAGGGCTGGGTCACCCACTCTCGCCACAGGGAAGCCCTCTGTTTCCCAAAGCACCAGTCTGCAGAGTTTGGGACAGCCCTTAAGTGACTCAAGTTCCCATACACTTGGGCTTAGGACCCTCCAGCAAGTCAAGGGGGCACGAAGGCTGTCATGGTGGTGCACCTGGCTGCAAGGGGCTGGGCTGGCCCCGCTGTCCACTTGGCCACTGGGGCCTTGGGATAGCACCTGCAGGATGAAAGGGTCAAGGAAAGGAGGAAGGAAGGGGAGACCCTCAACATAGTGGTTAGTAAATAACAATCCTTCCACCCCACATTTCCAGCCCCACACTGACAGCCAGGGAAAGGGAGGGGTTTACAGTCATTATTTAGATGGGCCATTGGCCAGGTGGAAGCCCGCCACAGCCTGAGCCCCTGCTTCTGCTGCCCGAGGTGGGCAAATGTGACTTTCTAGATGTATTCTAAATGGTGTTGTTCCTTCTTGGGCTTGCCCTGTTCCTGTCTGGGCTGCCTTGGTATAGCAAGGTGAGTCCCTCTCCCCTGTGCCCCATCTGACACAGGCCACACCCTATCCTCTCTCACCCTCGCCTTCTGCCTTCAGGAGCAGAGAAACCCAGCTGCCCTAAGCCAGCCAGGGAAGCCACAGCAGGAATCAGCGTGTGCTGGGTGGGGGCCCCCAGGCTGTAAAGATGACAAGCTTCCCCAGTTCATCTGCTAGGGCAGTGCCATCCTGGTCAGTATCCCAGTGGGGTTACCTTCAAAATGAAGCTCGACCAAATGACTCTAAGATACATCCAGAAGAATGGACAGAGGAATGTAGCAGCCAAGGGACTTACTTGTAAGAAAAGCATAGTGAGGAGGGGCACTTGCTCCCATAGAGCAAAGACCTAACTCCGTGAGTGACAGCCGCTCTTCTAGTCC
This sequence comes from Aplodontia rufa, assembly GCA_004027875.1. Classification (NCBI taxonomy): domain Eukaryota; kingdom Metazoa; phylum Chordata; class Mammalia; order Rodentia; family Aplodontiidae; genus Aplodontia; species Aplodontia rufa. The sequence continues at coordinate 6,465 of PVKS010018619.1, read as the reverse complement.
TTTACGCTAACTGATGGAATCCTCACTCAACCCTAGGGGAAGGTTTTGCATTCAATAAGAAACGTTGTGTTTTTATCATTCTCATTTTACAGATGAGGAAACAGAGGCACAGAGACGTTAACTCCTGGCCTCAGTAGACCCAGCACTTAAACTCAGACTGGTTTACAGCTGCAGGGCTGGTGCTTACTTTACTCAGAAATAGACTAGAGTTTATGGAAATTTAATCTACAATGGTTTGTGGAAAAGGAAGAATGATTGCACATAAGGTGTTTGGGAAAACTGGCTAATTGGGGGAAGGACAGAACAAGTCTTCACCACCCACCTTCCCATAGATCAATTATAGATGGATTAGCAAGTTCTACCTATAAAAGGAAACCTTCAAACCTGTGTAAGAGGATTACTGAATCATTATCTGCTGAGTGGGAAGGACACAAGGAAAGACCGGGAAAGCCGTCCACATAAAAACGGAAACTTCTGTTCATTACAAAGACCATCAGTGACGAAAATATAGGGAAGCAATTGGGGATAACTTGTCAGAAACACGAGCGGATTCAGTAATGGGCTTCCACAGAAAGAGTCAGAAACAAAAGGGAAGAATGTCAGAAAAGGGAGTGGGAGGCCAAAAGTGGACTCAAGGTTGCGTAAAGATGGTGGACTCTTGGTACTTTCTGGATACTGTCTGGTCTGGTCTTAGGGATGGAGCAAGTGACATAAACAAATCAACATGTGGTATGAGATGTGATGCCAGGGGTCATGAATACACCTGAGCCACAGGAAGGAGAATAGTGCAGTCAGGAGGAAGGAGGTGGAGGTGCTGCTTTAGAGGGGGCAGTCGTGACCACCTGCTGGGAAGGTGTCAGTTGGGTGGCCCCCCAGAAGAAGGGAGGGAGTAAGACACACACAGGTCTGAGGGGAGAGTGTGCCAGGCAGAGGGATGGGCCTGAGAGCAATCTGAGGACATATGCTGGGTGAGTGGACCGTGGTAGGACATGGATTCACACAGGCAGCCAGCCACTTGATCCTGGAGATGCTGCTCTGGGAAGAATTTTGGATTTTATTTCATGCTATACAGGAAGCTGCTGGAAGGGTTAGAACAAAGGAGTGCATGAGTTTTTATTTGCTAATAAACACAAAATTGTTCAGACTCGAAGAGGGCACAAAGGAAAATGAAGTACCAAAATTTTGTAATACCAGATACAAATATGGTACAGTTAGCTGGACACTAATGGGTGAAATCTATCTGTTCAACAGATGTTCATGGAGTAACCTCCAAGAGCCAGATCATTGGTTTTTGTTTTTTTGTTTTGTTTTGTTTTTTTATCTGGTTTTTGTTTTTCTTCTACTTAATTTTGTTCATGGTGCTGGGGTTTCAAACCTGGGTCCTTGCACGTGCCAGGCAAATGCTCTACTGCTGAGACACTGCTCCAGTCCCTGAGCCAGATCATCTTTGAGAGGTTGGGGAGGCAGCAGTAAATGAGAAAGACAAAGGATCCACATTCAGGGAATAGAGCAAACATTTTCTAAATCTATTCTATGTTTATTAAACACCAGCAACACATTTTACTATCACAAACAGGAATAAGGAAATAACTATTACTACTTCTATTCAGAATTATAACTGAAGGTGCTAGCCAAAGCAGTAAGACAAGAAAAATAAATAAAAGGAATAAGGATAGAGAGGTGGGGGGCAGTGAAAGCACATTTTTGAAAAATGCATTTAAGAACACAAATAAAAGTATCTAGGGAAAATTATGCAAGTTCCTTAAAAAACATTGAAAAACATCAGACTCAATGGAGTGAGACATCATGTTTGTTATAAAGATTCAATGTCATAAACCTATCAATTATTACCAAATTGCATTATAAGATTTAATGTGATTCTAATAAAAATATTTGAAGAATAGGAGTTAAAATAATTTGATATATTTGGGCTGGAGCAGTGGCTCTGTGGTTGCAGCGCTCGCCCAGCATGTGCGAGTTCAAACCCCAACACCATGTACACAATGATGTCTGGGAACAACCGAAAGCCACATGAAAAACTAAATAAAAATTGTTTCTCTCTCTCTCTATCTATCTCTCTTTTTCTCACTGTCCCTCTTCCCTATAAAATAAATAAATAAATAAATAAATAAATCTGACATTTTTGAAGAGGAAGATTATGTCAAGGGATCACATGAAGATTCACGAAGTTCTGGTGATTAGGAAATTGACATGAGGCCTGGAGCGGTGGCTCAGTGGTTATGGTACTTGCCTGGCATGCATGAGGACGAAGGTTCAAACCCCAGCACCATGTACACAACGAGGTGTCAGAGCAACCAAAGCCACGTGAAAACCTAAATAAAATTGATTCTGTCTTTTTCTCTCTCTATCACTGTACCTCTCTTTCTTAAAAAAAAAATGAAAGAAACTGATATGAGAATAGACAAACTGAATAATCAAATAGATGGGAAGGCCCAGAATATATATCCCATGTATATATGAATACTTGATTTGTAACAGAAACTTTAATAAACATTACTGAGTCAACGGATCATTGCTCCAGGAAAGGAGAAAGGAAAGAAAGAAACAAACAAACAAAAATAAGCTGGACTCTTTCCAGATACATACCAACACAAATTAATTACAAATACATGATAAAGACATCAACATAAAAGGCAAACTTTTAAAAACTTTATGAGAAATATAGAATATATAGAATATATTTTCTAGGTGAAAGTATTTCAAAAACACTATTCATCAGATGAATGTTTTCTTTCTTTCTTTTTTAAATTGCAGTACTGGAGATTAGACCCAGGGCACTAATCCTTTTTATTTATTTATTTTTATTCATTTATTTATTTATTTTTGAGACTGGGCCTCACCATGTTGCCGAGGCTGGCCTCAAACTTGTGATCTTCCTGTGTCAGCCTCCCAAGCCAATGGACTTATAGATATGATCCATCATACGGGGCTGAAAATATTTTTTAAAAAAACACCCAAAACTAGAGGAAAAGCTTTGGCACTAAGAACAAAAGAAGAACTGCTAGAAATTAATCAGTAGGAAACTTGGGTGGGGGACTTGTGATGTACAAATAGGCATTCTATAGACGAGGGAACACGATGATTTAAGTAAATTTATGAATACATTCTTAACATCATTTATAATCAGAGAAATTCAACTGACTGCCATGGTGAGATTATTTTCTTCCTTTAAATTGGTAAAGATTAGGAAAACCTGACAGGGCTGGAGCAGCGGCTCAGCGGTTACTGCGCTTGCCTGGCATGCGCAAGTACACGGGTTCAAACCCCAGCACCCACATACACAACTAAGTGTCAGAGCAATGAAAGCCACGTGAAAAACTCAATACAAATTGATTCGTTCTCTCTTTCTCTCTCACTGTCCTTCTCTCTTAAAAAAAAAGAAGAGAAAAGCTGACATCACCATGCCAGGACCCCTCATGTGCCGTTGGTTGCTGTGGACCTGCATAATGAGACATCGATTGGCTACGACACTGTGAGGCCCAGCACAGGCCAATCCCACCACATAGCCGCTCTGCTTTAGATGCATATTCTACAGCAGTGGTCTCAAATGGGAACGTGTATGCGACTCTCCAAGAGGATAGGGAAGCCCGTGCTTTCAAGGCATCTGTTCAGCCCGACTCCAAAGCTGCTCCTCTCTGCTTTCGCTTCCCACTCCCCTTCACCAGCCGTGATTCTCCTGCTTTCCCCTTCCCAGGCCCAAACTTTTCTTTGGTGTTTCCCTCCAGGCTATAGAAGTCAGACACAGGTAGGATGAGACCCACCAGCATCAGGGGTGAAAAAGTAAATCACCTGAGTGTCACCTGGCCAATCTTGCACGTCTGGAGCTTCTGAGGCACTGTGTGCAACACCATGGAGCAGGAATTGAGAAGTTATCAGCTGTACACCATTAGCAATAGTGCTGAGAAACTAGAGGAGGAAGGCCACAGGAAGTTAGAATAAGCCCCAAATTCACATTAGCTGATTCTTCCCTTGCTGACAAGTAGGAACAAGTGATCAACAAATGACTGGTTTTTTTTTTTTTAAGAGAGAGAGAGAGAGAATCAATTTTATTTAGTGCTTCATGTGGTTTTCATTGCTCCAACACTTCATTGTGTACGTGGTGCTAGAGTTCGAACCCGGGTCCTCACGCATGCTAAGCAAGCACCATAACCACTGAACCACCGCTCCAGTCCCAATAAATGACTTTTAAGAAACAAATACTAGGATAAAATGTTGTGGGAAATGGAATGAAAGAACAATTTCAAAGAAAAAAGTGGGGAAATGGAGCTGTCCCAGAGTTGAAGAGCCCGCTCTTAGGGTTCACATGGGATCATATGCAGACGACACCGCCACGGTGCTTGTGTTCCATCGAGCATATTTTAAAACGGTGTCGTCTGAACACCTGCAAAAGGTAGCAGTGAGCCAGGAGTCATGGCACAGGCCTGTAATCCCAGCCACTCCGGAGGCTAAGGCAGGAGGAACCCCAGTTTGAGGCCAGCCTCGGCAAGTTAGCCAGACCCTGTCTCAAAATAAACAAAACAGCTGGGGATATGGCTCATTGGAAGAGCACCTCCTGGGTTCAATCTCCAGAAGCATAAAAAGAAGAGAGAGAGAGAGAGAAAATAGCTAACTGTGGGGCTGGGGCGGTGGCTCAGTGGTTATGGCATTTGCCTGTCACCCACAAAGATGCAGGTTTGAACCCCAGCACCACATGCACAATGAAGTGTCGGGGCAACGAAAGCCACATGAAAAACTAAAATTAAAAAAAAAGAACTAGCTGTGAAGAGCGGCAAGCAAACGTGCTTATGGGATGGGGTGTAGTCACAGACCACCTGCTTGCCTGCCAGAGCCCTGGATTCCATGCCAGCACCCCCCCACGTGTATGTATATATTTATTAGCCATAACCATCAGATTAGGCATAGTTACACTTTGTATATCTCATGAAATCATTTGGTATTCCTTACAAAATAGGAAGAATGTTTAGTGCAAATGGAATACAATGAAATGAAATGACATATCTCAAAAAACTGGGAGATGGTATCAGTACTTTATTTTCAAATATTAATATTTACAATGTGCCAACATTATCTCCCTCTCAACCGTTAAACTTGTGATTTTAGAAACTGAGAGGATTGGGATTTTTCACATTCTTTTAGGGAGCACGCAAGGGGAGAGTGGGAAGACACAGCTCTAAGGACGCTCTCGTGCACTGGACGGTGGGTGAGAATATTCTGGCATTCGGGCAGGTGACGATAAACTGATAAATGGAGAGGGGCTGGAGCGGTGGCTCAGCAGTTATGGCGCTTGCCTGGCATGCACAAGGACGCGGGCTCAAACCCCATGTGCACAACGAAGTGTCAGAGCAACGAAAGCCACATGAAAAACTAAATAAAATTGATTCTCTCTCTAAAATAAAGTGGAGAGGAGAATGAATAAATTGTAGTACAGTCTGGAATCTTGCAAGTGAATATCTAGTGAACCAGTGTGGGCAAGTCTTGGACTCCATGGTGCGGGTGTGCCCAGTGGTACAGCATTGGCGGAGCTTGGGTGAGCCCTGGTTCCGACCCAGCAACACACACTCACACACATGTGCACTGATGATTCTAGGTTTACAAAATCCAAAAATAAGTAAAACTAATCCATTCTGTGACTAAACTATTTTTTTTTAAAGAGTAAAGGAATAATTGACACAGAACTCCAGATAATGGTAACCTCTGGGGACACATCCAGAAGCACGGGTGGCTCTCCAGCCCTTACAGGGGATGGTGGGCCATTGTATTATGATAATTATTATTATTGAGCGGGACTGTGGGCTATTGTATTATTATGATGATTATTACTAACAGGACGGTGGGCTATTGTATTATTATTATGATTATTATTATTGAACAGGACGGTGGGCTATTGTATTATTACTATTATTATTATTGAGCGGGATGGTGGGTTATTGTATTATTATTATTATTATTGAATGGGATGGTGGGCTATTGTATTATTATGATTATTACTGAACGGGATGGTGGGGTATTGTGTTATTATTATTATTATTGAACAGGACAGTGGGCTACTGTATTATTATTATTATGATTATTATTGGATGGGATGGTGGGCTATTGTATTATTATGATTATTATTGAACAGGACAGTGGGCTATTGTGTTATTATTATTATGATTATTATTGGATGGGATGGTGGGCTGTTGTGTTATTATTATTATGATTATTATTGGATGGGATGGTGGGCTGTTGTGTTATTATTGTTATTATTGGATGGGATGGTGGGCTATTGTATTATTATTATGATTATTATTGGATGGGATGGTGGGCTGTTGTGTTATTATTATTATGATTATTATTGGATGGGATGGTGGGCTGTTGTGTTATTATTGTTATTATTGGATGGGATGGTGGGCTATTGTATTATTATTATGATTATTATTGGATGGGATGGTGGGCTGTTGTGTT
>PVKS010018618.1:0-39816 GCA_004027875.1 Aplodontia rufa | reverse complement strand
TATAAGGTATTTCTAAAATTGGCAAATCTATAAAATATACAGATTATATATTATATTATACAGAATATATAATATATAATATATTATATATTAATCAGTTAAGTGTTTCTTTGTGGGGTAATAAAAAGGATCCTAAAATTGTGATGATGGTATTGACAAAGATTCTTTGCTAGACAACACTTTAGTTAGGTTCCTGAAATTTCTCCCAGGCCCATTTTGATATTTCCTTATAAGATACACTAATAAGAATGAACCTAACTAAATCAGTTTACCATAGTCCTTGATATCTGATGCTGAGTTCCTTTCTTCCACCATTTTCCAGGTCATTTCTAGTGATCCTCAGCTGTTTTCAGCATGAATCCCATTACATGTGAATCCTGTTACACTAGCCACAATTTCCCTACACTGATTTTTCCACTTAATAATTTTCCATCCATAGCTATCACTCTGCTCCTTGGTTTTGAATTCCCATTTGCCCATGCTATTTTTTATATCAGGGCCAATTCCTCTCCTCAGTAATCCTGAAGAAAGTCTTCCTGACCATATTTCAACAACAGCATTGGGTAATTTTTTTTTCTTCAACAATACCACAGCTCTATGAATACAATACAAACCCATTGAATAATACCTTGTTTTTGTAACAGAGATTGAACCCACGGGTGCTTAATCACTGAGACACATCCTTTTTTATTTTTTATTTTGAGACAGGTTTCTCACTTAACAGATTAATTATACAAGCTATGAATAATATCTCAACCCATCAAAAATGAAAAATTTTCTTTTTACACATCAAAGCAAAGTTTCAAGATCTATACATAGGTTATAACTTCAAGCTTGTATATATATATATATATATATATATATATATATATATATAATCTTGCACTTATAGATTATATATATAACTTGCACTTTGATATCAAAATATTAAGATTAAATGAAGAAGTCAAGATACATTGGAACTGTACACTGCTCCAAAGCTAACTCTTCTTTTTCTTTCTTTTCCTTTGCTCTCTCCTTCCTTCCTTCCTTCCTCTCTTTTCCTTTTATCTTTTCAAGTTTATTTTGACATTGTTTCTGTTTAGATTGGTTTCACCAAATACATTATATCACAATAAATCTAGACTCAGGAAATTTATATGTTGCTAAATATGTTTTCTGTGATTTTATACATAAACCTATTTGCAGTGTAGAAAATCTCTTTGTCATACCCCAGGTTTTAATTTCTTGATATGAAAGTAGTGTTCACCATATCCAAACTAGACTTCAAATTTACTGCCAATTTGACTATTATTATCAAGCTCTAACAAGATATCATAAATTTCTAATTCCCTACCCCACATTTCAGGTTACCAAATATATCAAAGCTGAAGGGATTACTTTAAAGCACCATGTTACTTAGTATGACTTAGTCTGAACCTACCTAAAATTCTCTCAGGCCTGGCAATTCAAATTCAATGGAAAGTTTAAAATACATTTATCCCTTGCTCCTTTTAAATGTCCTACCTGGTGAAGAGATAAAATGCATGCCACATCATATTATTTAATTTTCAAGAGTTTACACTTATACTTGTGGTCTTGTGTGTATGTGTGTGTGGTGTGATTACAGTAATGGAACTATATTTATCAGAATGCATATGTGTGTTCTCCACCCAAAAGGCAAGAACTATATATCGTTTACTTGTTAGTTTGTTTTTATGTTCTTGCTATATTACCATATGTGTAGAAATGTAATCTAATTAAAAGGGAAGTGCAAGGAATTATGGAAGAGAATTACACATTAGCTATAATAGATCTTGAAGAAAACTGACTCTTTTATTATTAAAAAAGTCTTTTATGATATTTCCTTTTATATGTTAATTCTTTAAAAATGCATGTTATTATTAAGCAGCCATCTCCAGAGGCTCTTTCAGTAGGCAGCCACCTATTTGTTTCTGTCTACTGGTGATGCCAGAGTTTTGTCCAAGCCCTGCATCTCTTTCCTTTCTTCCTGTATTGCTTGCTCTTCTGTGCTATTGCTATTCCTTGAGGGAATTCTTTTGTTATGAACTTCACTTAAAAGGATTAATTAAATGATTAGTTACACAATCCACAATAGAGAACTATTATATTTTTAAATTTCAAGTTAAGACTTTTAGACAAGTTACAACAATACATTCAATGCTGTCTTTGAAAGTACATGGACGCCTAGCTGAAGAATTTCTCCTTTTACTACCAACCTCTAACAACTATCAAATCGTCTTACTCTGAAACACTAACCAGATGTTTGCAATTTGCTCCAAAGCCAAGACTAGAGGACACATGCTAAAAGGCAGTAAAGGTCCTTTAAGTCTAAACATGTCAAACAATAGAATAGCTGATCATGTGTTTTTAGCCAATTCTTTTTTAGAACAACTAACCTGAGAAAGTTTCTGCTGGGTCTGTTTTGTTAAGGGTGATGTTCCAGCATTTTCAATCCCCATTTGTGAAAGGTGTCCACTCTTTGAGGGTATAAGTGATTCTGAATGGGAAAAATAGAACAGGACAATTCTCTCCTGAAGTTATGTGTGAATGTGAAGATAGATGAATAACTGTGTCCAGCATTAGTGTTAAAGACCAGCAAGGAAAATTTGAGACCTGTGAGTGAGAGGAATGGTCTCATCCTTTCTTTACCACCCCACTCCTCACAGGAGAATTGCAAATTCAAATAGAATTAGTATTAAAGACCAGAAATAAAATAAAATATTTCATAGGGAGAAAGCATTCTATTTTTTTAAGCAAAAAGGTAATAATCCAAATAAACTGAGTGAACTGAGTTAGAAAATTAAGTAAGCTAACTAAAAATATTTATTCAAAAACCAAGTTATGTTCAAGAAACTTCAGAAACCAGCAGATTACACACACACACACACACACACACACACACATATATAGTTATCTCTGCCCAAGCCTTGAGGACACATAGATCACTCTTTCACCAGACTTTGTACTCTTTAGTGTTATCATGACTCCTTTACTCCTTCAAGAGTCCAGAGTTTAACCTACTTACTCCTCATATAAAGCTGTAACCATATATTCAATTATTTTTTCTGATTTCTTCTTTTTCCAAACTTATGCAATTACTGGGTATAATACACCTAGAAGTTTTTAAAAATTGCATTGGCATTAGCTTCTTAAATATATCTTTAAATGCATCTATTTAAAGGGATTTATTGTTAATGTTGTCAAAGCAAAGGGAAACAAATCCCCACAAACATAACAACCATGATAAATAAAAACAGATCCATGTGTAGTGGAAATCAACCTGAAAAGAAAAAAAAAACTCTGATTTTCAAGTTCAGAGCTCTTGTCCCAGGATGAATGATTAATAAATATTACGTGTGAAAAATAAGGATATGTTGAAATGTATGGCTGAGAGAAAATAAGAAAATGAATGAGAAAGATAATACAAAGCACCATAATGAAAATTATACTTCTCATTTAAAAAAACTTCCAACATTACTTGAATTCTGAAATCATACAAAGAAATTGGCCAGCAAGAATTAAATACATTTGATGAATAGATATCAGAATGGAGAAATAAACACATTAATAGAGTGAGGAACATGGTAACTTTTTTAAAAAATTAATCATCCTGGGGCTGGAGCAGTGGCTTGATGGTTACTGCCCTTGCTCAGCATGCGCAAGTATACAGGTTCAAACCCCAGCACCCACGTACACAACTAAGTGTCAGAGCAACGAAAGCCATGCGAAAAACTCAATAAAATTGATTCTATCTGTCTCTCTCTCTCTCTCTCTCTCCCCCTCTCTCTTTAAAAAAAAAAATTAATCATCCTTTGGAAAAGTCTTTTAATGATACAAAGTACAACCCTAGTCAGTTGTTGTAGTACTAGGAGATCATTCACTCTTATGGTGAATAAAGTAATAAAAGTTTCAGTCTAAGAGCAAAATATTTGGCCAATATATATCACTGGTCTAATGTTTTACCCTTGCTTTTACTGTTAAATTTACGGATTTCTACCCCTAAACCGCCACAAGGTAATGTCTATCAAAATAGGATATTTTAACCTGTTCCTTATAATCATTTCATATCATACCCCATAACTTAAATGGCAGGGTCCTAATTTGCAATATTAAATGAGAATCATAAAGGCAGAGGACTGATGCTACTCAATTCCAGGAGTTTCTATAAAGCTATAAAAATCAAGACAGACTAACAAACAAAAAGAATAGTGAGCCCAGAGATAGACCAGCATAAATTTACTAAACTCATCTGTGACAAAAGCAAAGACAATGCAAAGGAGCAACAAGTCTTTTCAATGACACATCCATAACAACTACACATCCACATGCAAAAGAATGAATTCAACCACAGATCATACACCACATAAAAAATAACTCGAAATGAACCATAGACCTGCAGGTAAAATGCCAAGTTAAAAAATCATACAGATAGCATAGCAGTAAGCTAAACAACTTTGAGATTAGTGATGAGATGATTCATGAAGGAAACAATTGTCATTTTCATTAAAAAAAAAATTACTCTGAAATACCCTGCAAGAAAATGAGAACACAAGCCACAGGTGTTAAGAAAATATTTGCAGACAACATATATGATTAAGTATGCCATGAAAAATATACCAAAACCACTCATAACCCAAAAGTAAAAAAATGAGCAAGCTGATTAAAAACTGGGCAAATGGGTTGGGAATGTAGCTCAGTGGTAAAATGTTACTCAGCATGCATGAGACCCTGTGTTCAATACCCAGCACTACCCAAAAAAATTATATATATATATATATATATATATATATATACACTTATTATTTAAATGGATACCTCACCAAAAATATTTTGTGTGCACGCACACACACACACACACACACACACACACACACATATACACACACAGGATGATCAATATCATGATATTATAATACTAAAAATTAAAACAACAATGGGATACCATTACACACCTACTAGAATAGCAAGAATTCAAACCACTGGCAACACCAAATGTTGGTGAGGATGTACAGCAATAAAAAATTTTATTCTTTGCTAATGAGATTGCAAAATGGCACAACTACTTTGGAAGATTGTTTTAAAGCTTTGTACAAAATTAAGCTTACTCTTCTACAACCCATCAATCACAGTTCTTAGTATTTGCCCCAAACAATTAAGAACTTATACACATAAAAACATGTGCATGTATTTTTATTCATAATTGTCAGAACACAGAGGCAACTGAAATGTTTCCAATAGGTGAGTGGATAAATAAACTGGAATAAATTCATACAATGGAATAGTATTCTGTGCCAAACACAAATGAAATATCAAGACATGGAATGACCTGCAGTAAATTTAAATGCTTACTTCTAAGTAAAAATGTCAATGGGCCACATGATTATAGCCATATGACTTTCTGGAAAAGGGAATCTATCAATAGAATAAGATAAGCAGTTGCTGGGCATACAGAGGAACATAGATCAATAGAAAACAAAGAATTGGAACTATTTTGTGATATTCTAATATTGAGTGCTTGCCATTGAATATTTATCAAAATCTATAAATTGTATAATCCCAAGAATTAACTTTCATGTCAACCATGAACTTTAAGTGATAACGATTTGTCAACACAGGTCCATCGATGATAATAAAACACCCCTACAATGTGGCTCCCAAAAGTGGGTGAAGGCCAGGCATAGTGGTGCATTTTTCTACTCTCAACTACTCAAGAAGCTGAAACAGGATTTAGTTTGAGGCCACCTGGAACATCTTCAGGAGACTCTATCTCAAAGTGAAAAGTAGAAAAGACTGGTAATATAGCTCAGTGGTAGAGAACCTCTGGGTTCAATCTAAAGTGAGAAAGAAAGTGGGTGGGGTGAGCTTTATATATGTAGGAACAGGGGACATGTGAAAACTCTTTTTGATGTGAACCTAAAATTCTTCTTAAGAATAGTCCATTAAATAAGAGTGGGACTGGGCTTGTTTTGTATTAGTAAGAGTCCTTGGGAGAATGAGAGTCAACAGGAGATATATAAATACTTAGGTATGAGAAGATTTATCAAGGAAGTTGGCTTGTGTGATTTTGGGGTCTGAGAAGTGAGACAATCTGTCACTCTGAAAGCTGGAGAACCAGGAAAACCTGTAGGTGATGTTATTCAGTCCAAGTCATAAGGACCAAGAAGTAGGAACTATGATATTAAGGACAAGAGAAGATTTCTACCCCCAAATAAAAGATAAGCAAATTAACCCTTCCTCTGCCTTTTGGTTGTATTCAGATTCTCAAAGAATTGGATGATGTCTGCTATCATTGGTAGGTCAATCTTCTTCATTGAGTCTACTGATTGAAATGTTAATCTCTTTCAGAAATACTTTCACCGACACCGAAAAATAATGTTTATTGGACACCTGGCCATCCCATAACCCAGTAAAGCCAACATATAAAATTAATGCACAAAATAAAGTGTGCATACATTCCAAAGAATATATAAATTTTTTAAAGAAGGTACAGAAAATAATTAATTTTAGATTTTGTCAATCCAAAGAGGCATGGTAGAAAAAGTCCATGATGTAATTCCTAGTTCTTTTCTTTTCTCTTGGTACCAAGAATTGAACCCAAGGGCACTTAACCAATGAGCCACATCCCCAACCCTTTGTGAATTTTTTTGTTTAATTTTGAGACAAGATCTTTTTAGTTGTTTAGTACCTTGCTAAATTTCTGAGACAGGCTGTGAATTTGGAATCCTGTTTCCTCAGTCTGCTGAGCCACTGGCATTACAGGTATTCATCACTTTGCTTGGCACACTATGGAATTTCTAGTGCTAAAAGAAATAAATGGAGACATATAGTTTAATGAGTTTAATGTAGTACTAAAGAGATTACCATGTTTTCTATTTTGTTGATGAATTATAATTATCTAAAATAGTGGGGTTCATTGTGATTATTAATGTATGCATGTAACATAATTTGATCAATTTCCTTGACCTCCCCCTCCTCCCTCTCTCTGCTCTCCATTCTCTGCTCTAGTGCCTCCCCTTCTATTTTCATGAAATTCTTTTTTCTCCCTATTTTATCTCTAGTTTCCATAAATGAGAGAAAAGTATATGACCCTTGACTTTCTGAGTCTCACTTATTGCACTAAACATGATGCTGTTTAGTTCTATTCATTTACCTGCAAATGACAAAATTTCATTCTTTTAGTTGGCCTTTTAAAACTCTCTTGTGTATATCCCACATTGTATATATCACACATTATTTTTTATCCATTTGTCCATTGAAGGGCACCTAGACTTATTCCATAGTTTGGCTATAGTGAATTATTCTTCTATACTATTGGGGGATTGTAAATTAGTATCACAACTATGAAAATCAGTAAAGAGATTCCTCAAAAAACTAAGAATGTACCTATCACATAATCCAGACATATACCACTCCTCAGTGTTAAAATGTTAAAATCAACATTTAAAAAAATCAAGGCACATTATCTGTAATTTCCATACCTATCATTATGCAAAAATATTAAAAAATAAGAAATCTATACTAGATAAATAAAGAAAACTTTTGCTGCTTATTTTTAATAACATTAATACAACTGTAAGGTGAAAATAATCCTTAGGAAAAATATAAGAACTATACACAATGGTGACCCTTCTGACATTGCTGACCCCTAATAATGCAGCTTAAAGTATTAAGGCAACACTGACATAATTATAAGCAGACATTTCTTAATCATATTGAGATATTTTATGATAACTATTTAAGTAATTGATGGATAAAGCACAAAAAAAATTCAAACTATAAAAGAATTCCAGTGAATATATCAGGATTAATTTTGGAGGAAACAACTAGATGTATATGTTCATGCTGCTCATATTATAACTGCATCTCAAATAGAACATAATCATTGTACACAAATCTTTTATAATACATTTGTCTTGTGAAAGTGTTCATAGTATCAATGAAATCACTTTTTAATCACATGATATGTTCCTCTAGCTATTCATGAACATTTAATCTAAATACATGATAAATTTTTAGTTTGTTATAATAAAACATAATGTTAATTCTGTTTAATTGCTATCTATAAAAATTATTCACTACACTTATCATTTAATAATAATTTTAAACATGGATTAATCAAAATGCATTCTTATGTAAGAGATTCTTTGTAATTTAATTATCCATTTACATGAATACCTGTGAAATTATCTCATTACCTACTTAAAGCAATCCTTTTGAATAAAATTCCATCTAGAAAAATCTGACACATTATTTCTTTGTATAAATCTGAACATTCAGTTCTGTGTTCTAATAAAAATGAATAATCATAATGTATTCTATGTGCATAATGAAAACTGAATTAATTGGGTTGGAAGCTAGTTTTGATGTTAGACTACTAAACACATTTTAGTTCTAACTTAACCACTATGACTTTGTTCTTGAGCAAAAATCAGCTAAGTTACTGCACAGTTATAGGTCCTATGATTAACGGAGAAAGTTTGTGTATTCTCTTTCATAGCCTAATACTTAGAAATACTGTCAACCTCCTACTAGACTGTTCAGATAAAATGGAACATGAGGTGACTAATTTTAACACTGAGCTGCTTAAGACCTTGCTGAGTTGCTGAGGCTGACTTTAAACTTACGGTACTCCTGCCTCAGCCTCTTGAGTCACTGGGATTACAGGCATGAGCCTGTCTTAAAAGACACATTAGATCTTGAAATATATGATAATGTAAATAAAAAGTGGTGAATTCCAGGTAACTTAGTTTGTGCACTAATGTTCAAGAAATTCATTTTAACTTTCTTCACGGTGGAAGCATTTTGTCAGTGAAGTAAGGCTAGACATAAACTAAAAGAATGATTTCAATATCAGAAAGACTTCAGTTTTATTAGATACTAAATTACATATTTTTCAATTTTATCTGCTGCAAATTATATGAAAACTGTGAACTTGTGACTCATTGATAAATCATTTATTCAAGAACTCACTAAAAAGTACAACTCACTAGTATGTACTTATTTGAGTATTTATACATTTAATAACATTTTTTTCAACAAGTATTATTCTGGTGGTTGAGGATTCAACATCAAAGAAGAGAGAGAGATGATTCTTGCTCTCATCAAATTTACAGCCTACATAGACTCTATATAAATAATTACACAAGTAATTGTTTATTTACTTCTGTAAGACAAAGAATATGTATTATCCTATTTAATCAGAGGAGAAGTCATATAAAGCACATTATTTAACAAACCATGTAAGCTAACATTATATTGGACACTGCACATTCGTTCTTTCCTGAGCAAGATTTGTTGCCTCCTTTTGTGAGCATTCCCTATATGGAATGACCCCACATCGAATGACTGAGAGAGGCAAAGGCGAGAAGTTTAGTCCTCACAACAGAATTGAAGAGCAATTCCATATCAATTTCATAATTATCTGTTTTAAAGCTTTGCTGTTTTATCATTGCCATGTGAGTACTGTCCCTGTCTAATCCTTTATCTCTTCACTTCTCTCTTCTACCATTGATAATCTCTAATAATTCCCCCTCACATAAAACTACATTTCAGTATCTGGTCTACGTCTAAAAACTCCAGCCTATAATATCTGGAAGAAGAGTAGCCTAGAAAACAGATGATAAGGTGGGATTTTGGAGTTTTTTTTTCCTTAACACATATGTTGAAATGAGGATCCCCAACACTGATGGAGTACAGATAGTTCTGAGTCCAAGACAGAAATTCAGTATTTAAAAATCTCATTGTTAATATAATAAATTATTTATTCAGAAGGGAATACACTAACTTCTGTGATTTATCAAGCAATAGAATAGTCTGAAAGGAAATAGTAATTCAAAAAGATAATTAGAACTGATATGAATTGCTAAGTGACATTGATATCCTATAGACAAATAAGAACAAGTTCACAGTGATCAGCATGCAACTGAGAAGCAAATGTGAAACAATTTCTTTCCTGTTTGTTGGGAATCAACAGAACTCTGAGATTTGGGTTTGTAACACCAAAGTAGAGGCTCAGAACAATTTTGATTCCACAGAATTTTATGAATTCATGGAGCAATAAAATAGTCACATCCTTTCCTCTGAAGATTTAATATTTCAGACTTATTTGAAGAGTCTTGAGGCCTCTTTGAGCAAAACAATATCTGACACCATTTCCTCCTCCTTTCATTATGTCATGGCATTACATAGTTGAGGATATGCTGAGTCTAACGAAGAGACAAAAAAGTGACAAAACCCTCCGAAGCAACAGCACCACAATAATACACACCAGCGGAAGCCAAGGAAGAATGTAGGAGACCAGATTCTGAGAATACTTGATTGAAGGAGCTAGAATATAAAATTGGATTAGGGAACCTGTATTTATTTGGAACAATTAGATTTGAATGCTCTCACAGGAGTCCGGAGAGAGTTAGGAAACTTTACTATTCTGATCCCCAGGAGCATGAAAAAAATTGTCAATACTAATTGGCTAGAATGCTAAAATTGCATGGCAGACTATGGACAATATGATTAAAAGACTCAGAGATATGAACATCCTGGAGTAAACTGAGTAAGCAAGCAAGAATGTCTACCACAGAAGGCAAAGACTTTAAGGAATATGTTAATGAGTGAGGTACAAGCAGAATTAGAAAGATTAGTGGTACCTCGCTTCTGTAAGTATACTTGAGAGTGATATACAATCACTAATAGCAATGACAATGACAGGACTTGAAACAAGAGGCCTGACAACTGTACTGAAGCAATGGAAGCTACGAGAAGGCAAATATCATAAAAAGAGCTAAGGTCAAAGAGATAGACAAGTGTGCTTGACCATAGAGGCATGAGCATTGACCTGGGATCTTCAGAAGCAAACTGACAAAGGTACTGTTCAGCTTATACCTTCAGAAGAAATCAAGGATAGATAACAAGATGTGGGCATTCATTCCAGTGAAAGTCATGGAACTTTCCACAGTGTCCCAACTCAGGCCAGTTTTCAGATGCAGAGCCCAGCTGGCCTCCAAAAGGAAGGAGTGTACTACACTATGACAGTTTTACACAATATTATTCTACCTTTTCACATGGATGGCTGTTTTGTCAGGTAAATGCATATTGGGGAAAATAAAATATCTAAACATTTTGAAGACATTTGTTGGATAAAGAAACTGAAAGAAAATTGATCCTGAGACATAGTGGATAGATATTTTTGATAAATAATTGACCAACATAATTATGAAGAGAGAAAAGTTCCAAATCTGTAGTAGGCATTCTGGAGAGCCAGGGGAATCAATGGTGAATTTCCAGTCAAAGGCCAAGGATTTGAAAACGAGGAAAACTAATGACATAAAGCCAGCAAGATTGAGATACTTAAAGAACAATTGCTTCAGTTTTCATATAAAGCCAAGAAGAGCCTGAAGTCTCATCTCAAGCACTCAGGCAGGAGGAGTTGCCTCTGCTTGTGAGTCAGCCTTTTGTTCTATTAAAGCCTTCAACTGATTTGATAAAACCCACTTACCTTAGGAGAGCCCCTCTGCTTTACTCAGTCTACTGATTCAAATGCAAATGCTAATCTTATATAAAAATATTTCCATACGCACACAGAATAACTTTAAAACCATTTCTTCTCCAGGCACGATAGTAAAAATATATTGCATTTTAGTAGTGAGCAAAAATTAGTGCCAAGATTTTTAAAAATGCAGAGATACTAGGCTCTATAATACCTTATTTATTTTACCAAACTAACCTCACAGAAACCAGGCAGATTATAAAATATGAGAGTTAATCTCAAACTGATAAAGTGGTAATTTTATTTTTTATATTTTTATTGGTGAATTGTAGTTCTACCTCATAATGGGGTTTATTGTTACATATTCATACATGCATGCAATGTAACAATATAATTTGGCCAATATCCATCCCCAGCACTTCCCCCCTCCCTCCCATTCTCCCATTCTCTGATCACTTTCTTCTACTGATTTCCCTTTGATTATAAATAATTTTTTTTTACTTTCCCTGTTTATTTTTTAGAATGATTCCATGAAGCATTATATGGCTTCCCAGGTGAGTAAAGAGTAGGCTACATCGTTGACTGCCCCCTAGAATTATCCTCCTCCCCTTGTGCTTCCTTCTTGTCCCTTCCCACTCCCTCCCCACTACCCACCTACTTATCTATGGTTCTCCATTGACATTTGTGAGTATAGTACATGAATTTGACCACCTTTCACCCATGCCTGGGTTTTTCTCTAGCCTCCACAAATGAGGGAAAACATTTGATATTCAAGTCTCTGGGTTTGGCTAATTTAACACAGCATAATTTCTTCCATTTCCATCCATGTACCTTCAAAGGCCTCAATATTGTTGTTTCTAATAGCAGAGTAGAGCTCTATAATGTGTGTGTGTGTGTGTGTGTGTGTGTGTGTGTGTGTGTGTATGTCTCACAGCTTTTGGATCCATTCATCCAGTGAAGGGCATCTAGGTTGATTCCATAATTTAGTTAAGGTAAATTAAGCTGTTATGCACATTAATTTTCCTGTGTGGCTGTAATGTGCTGATTCTAGCTCTTTGGGGAAAATATCCAGGAGAGGCATAGCTGCATAGTACAGTGGATCCATCCCTAATTTTTTGAGGATTCTCCACATTGATTTACAGAGCAGCTGTACCAGTCTGCAGTTCTACCAAAAGTGTGCTAGTGTTCCTATCTCCTCACATCCCATCCAGCATTTGTTATTGATTATATACTCCATTTTTGCCAATCCAACTGGAGTGATAGGAAATCTTAATGTAGTTTTGATTTGCATTTCTCTGATTGCTAGTGATTTAGAACACTTTGTCATGTTTCCTTTGGTTTACTTAATTTCCTCTGTAGAGAAGTTTCTGTTTAGCTCTCTGGCCCATTTATTGATTGGATTGTTTGTGTATTTGATATCCAGTTTTTGAGTTCTTTGTAAATTTTAGATATTAATCTCCTGTCACAGGAATCACAGGCCATGATTATTTCCCATTCTGTAGGTTCCTTCTTGACAGTTTTAACCAATTCCTATGCTCAACAAAAGCTTTTTAGTTTAATGGCAACTCACTCATTGATTCTTGACTTTAAGTATTTCCCCTTGGGAGACTTGTTGAGATAATTGTTGCCTGCTCCCATAAGCTGAAGAGTTGCTCCTAGTTTTTCATCTAGCAGTTGTATAGTAGCTGGTTTGGTTCCTAATTCCTTTATCAATTCAGTTTGATTTTTCTGCAAGGTAAGAGCAAAAGTTCTAACTTCAACTTTTTGCAAGTGGCTGTCCAATTTTTCCAGCACCATTTGTTGAATAGGCTGTCATTCCTACATGCTATATATTGACCCCCTTTGTCAAATATCAGATGCTTAAAAATTTGCGGGTTTGTCTTAAAGTCTTCCATTCTATTCCATTGGTGTTCATGCCTATTTTGATAACAGTTCCATGCTGTTTTTTTACTACAACTCCATAGTATAATTTTAGATCTGGTGTTGTAAAACCACCTGTTTTGTCTTTCTTGTTTAGAATGTTTTGGCTATTCTGGGTTTCTTGATATTCAAAACGAATGTGAGAATTCCTTTTTCTATACTCATAAGGAATGACATTGGTATTTGCATGGGGATTGCATTGAATCTGTATAGCACTTTTGGCAGAATGGCCATTTTAAATATATTAATCCTGCCTAACTAAGAATATGAAATGTCTTGCATTTTTTTCAGGTCTTCTTCAATTTCTGTTTTCATTGTTTGACAGTTTTCCTTGTAGAGATCTTTTCTTCCCTTGTTAGATGAATTCCCAAGTATTTTATTGAGACTGATTTCCTGATTTCTTCTGCTCTATTATTGTTAGTGTATAGGAAGGCTATTGATTTATGGGTGTTGATCTTGTAGCCTTCCATTTTGATAAATGTGTTTATAAGTTTTCTGGTGAAGTTATTTTGGGTCTTCAAGATACAGGACCATCTCATTAACAAAAAGCAATAACTTGACTTCTTCTTTTCCTATATTTATCCCTTTAATTTCCTTCTATTGCCTGATTGCTTTGGCTGGGATCTCAAGTACCATATTGAATAAAAGTTGTGAGAGTGGGCAGTCTTGACTTGTTCCTAAGTACAGTGGAAATGCCTTCAGCTTTTCTCCATTTAGTATTATACTAGCTGTGCATTTGTCATATATGGCCTTTAGATAGTTAAGCTATATTCCTTTGATCCTTATCTTCTCCAGAGTTTTGAGGATAAATACATGCTGGATTCGATCAAATGCCTTTTATGAATTAATTGAGATATTCATATGTTTTTTTCATTAATTCTATTATGTGATGAATCACATTTATTCATTTGTGTATGTAGAGCCAGCCTTGCATCCTGGAATAAAGCTCATTTGATTGTGATGAATTGTCATCTTGTTTGTTTTTTTTTTTTAAGAGTTTCAGAGTGAATGAGAGAAAGAGAGAAGGAAAAGGTAATTTTATTTATTTTTCCATCTGGGCTTTGTTTCTCCAACACTTAGTTGTTTACGTGGTGCTGGGGTTCAAACCCAGGTCCTCAACACAAGTCAGCCAAGCACCATATACCCTAGCCACCACCCTAGCCCTCTTGACATGTTTTTGAATGTGGTTTGCTAGAACTTTATTAGGGATTTTTGCATCTATGTTTATCAGAGGTATTAGAATGTAGTTATCTTTTTTTTTCCATGTGCCTTTTGGGGTTTTGGTATCAGGGTTATGGTTGCCTCAAAAAAAGTGTTTGGGAGAGTTTTCTTCAATTCCTTGGAATAGCTTAATAAGGAGAGGAGATAGCTCCTCCTTCTAGGTGTGGTAAAATTCAGCAGGGAACTCATCAGGTCCCAGGCTTTTCTTCTTTAAAATGCTTTTAATTGCTATACTGATTTCAGTGCCTGTTATCTGGCTGTTTAGGCTTTCAATGTCATGTTGTATCAATTTGGGGATGTTGAATGTGCCTAGAAATTTTTCCATATTTTCTAGATTATCTAATTTAGAAGAGCATAGTTTGTCAAAATAGATTCTGATAATCCATTGGATTTCTATGGGATCAGTGAGTGATTTTGTTGATTTGCTTCATTTCCTTCCTGTTGTTAGTGAGATTGGCTAGGGGTTGGTAAATTTTATGTAGTTTTTCTAAGAACCAACTCTTTGTTTCATAATTTTTTTAAATTTATTTGTTCTTTATTTCATTTATTTCATCTCTGATTATGATTATTTTCTTCCTTTTGCTGGCTTTGGGATTTCATTTTTCTTCCTTTTATGGTGCAGTACAAGCTTATTTATATACGATCTCTCCTGATTTTTAATGTAGGTTATCTGTGCTATAAATTTTCCCCTTAATGATGCTTTCATGCTGTCTCAGAGGCTTCAATACCTTCACTCTGATTCACTTCCAAGAATTTCTTGATTTCTTCTTTTACATCTTCTTTTATCCATTCTTCATTTAATAGGATATTATTTGTTCTCCATGTATATGTATTTTCTGTTATAATTTTTGCTGTTAATTGCTAGGATCATGGCATCATGGTCTAAGAAGATACCTGAGATAATATCTACTATTTTGTATTTGTAGAGATTTACTTTGTGAACTACAATAAAAACTAGTTTGGAGAAGGATCCGTGCACTGATGAGAAGAAGGTAAACCAGCCAATTTGGGGTAGACTATTCTATAGATGTATATAGATGGTATCAATGCATTCTGCAATCCAACCAAGAATGTGGTATAGCTTGTGATATTTATTTATGTATTTATAGTTAGAGGCATTATTAATTGCTTCCAAATGCCTCCACCTGACAGAGCAATCCATACAGATTAGGGGGTCAATGTGAGTATTCTGCCAGTTGCTGAGTATCTCTATTTCAATTACGCATTCCACAGTTGGGGGTACAACCACTGGATGGCTTTGGGAAACCATGTGCCCCACTATGAGATGGACCTGATCTAAAACTCTGTGCATCACCTGACTCCTATATAACCCAATTCTGACTGGCAAACCACAAGTGATGATTTGAGTCTCTTAGAATTAGTGTTGTGTTAGTGTTTAACATTGCCCAACATATTAGACTATTTCCTTTTCCCTTATGCACAATTGCTCAAGTAAAAGGATCCACATTTCTTTAGGGAAGCATAGGGGAAAGATTCACAGTAAATATTTTTGTTGGTGAAGTAAGGCCCTTTCTCAAGCAGATCCAGTCCCCCTGTCATTCAAGAGGTTCTTGGGCTGTACACGAATTCAATTCTAGGAATTCATCAATGGACTTTTGTTTCCCATTTTTATGAATCACTTGACATATAGTTTTCCTGCTTATACAGGTCAAGAGAAAATTTTATAGACTTCTTATCCATTTTAATTTTGGTAGTGTGCCCAACTTACCTTGGATGCCTGAATGCTGCCATTTGTCTTTTGCCACCTCAGGACCCAATTATTCCCATTGTATTTAATTTTCCCAATTTAGTGACTGTAGTTTCCATTGAAGGGCCTGGCTTATGGGGAAGAGCTATTCAAACACACTGAAGATCTCCCATAAAAATTTATTTCTCACAGTCATGGTGAGAGATTTCTGTTCTGGATCCTCCCACGGCACATAACTGGGTTTCAATGACCAATGTTTGGTACTCAAACATTCTAATCTTCCTAATACTTTGAATCTGTTCCATCATTGTCAAACAAGGCTGGTCAGGCATTTCAAGCTCACTTATTGTGGGCCACATTTTGATTTATATTTCCGCTACCTGCACAAAAATTCAAGAACACCAATAAAAATAAATACTAGTTAGGGTGTGTGGGGAAAAAGGTACACTCTCACATTGTTGGTGGGACTGCAAATTAGTACAATCACTCTGGAAAGTAGTGTGGAGATTCCTCAAAAAACTAGGAATGGAACTGCCATATGACCCAGATATCCTACTCCTCAGTATTTATCCAAAACATCTAAAATCAGTACAGTATAGTGATACAGCCCCTTCAGAGTTTATAGCAGCACAATTCACAATAGGTAAATTTTGGAATCAACCCAGATTCCCATCAGTAGATTAATGGATGAAGAAAATATAGTATATATATACACAACAGAATTTCACTCATTCATAAAGAAGAATGAAATATGGCATTTACAATGAATGGAAATAGAGAAAATGATGCTAAGTGAAGTAAGCCACATGCAGAAAATCAAGGGTCAAATGTTTTCTCTCATTTGTTCAAGCTACAACAAAATAAAGGAAATAAGGCAATTGAAGAGGAAATTGGGTATCATAAAGACTCAAGGAGGATCAGTAGAGTAAAAAGGAGAATGAGAGAGAGGGAAGAATGAATGAAAAGGTGAAGAAAAATGGAATGAATTTAACAAAATCTTGTTATATTCATAGATAAAGATACCAAAAGAAGAAAGGAAATTTAGTAGAATAGAGAAGGGAGAATATGGGAAGAGAAGAAGGAAGGAAAATAGTGACATGGAAGGAAGAGGAATGAAAACCAAATTCTTTGCATGTATGAATTTGTTCACATGAACTCAAATACTACGTATAATTGCAATGCTCTAATAAAAACATTTTTTAGAAAACCATTTGCTTTAATCAGCTTTTTGCAGCTGTGACCCAAAGACATGACAAGAACAATTTTAGGGAGGAAGGGTTTATGTAAGTCTAAGTCCATGGAAAGCTGACTCCATTTCTCAGGGCTCAAGGTAAGGTTGAACATCATGGCAAGTGTGGCTCCAGGGAGCAGGGAGCTCAAGGCTTCATATTGGGAAGCTGAGCAGAGAGAGCAGAGAAACTCCATGCCAGGTACAGAATATAGACCCCAAATGCACGTCCCCAATGACCCACCTCCCACAGCCATACCCTACCAGCTCACAACTGCCAGTTAATCCCTGTGCAAGAATTAACTCACTAATCGGGTTAAGGCCTTTAAAACCCAACCATTTCACCTCAGCCTTCCCAAGGTGCCACATGTGAGCTTTTGGGGGACATCTCACATTTAAATCATAACACTATCAAAACCCCTTTTACTCCATAAGCAGTAGCATTTGAAGGAGGATATGGACTTATAGACCCATTTCAATGAATTTGGCCTGATTTCCTTTTATGTGGTTTCCACAATTATCTCACACCATTTCAATCCCTTCCCAAACATATTCCTTGGGTTTCTGTCTGTACAAATTAGAAAAATAATTCACTGGAAATGTAGCATGACACACCTTGGGAAAAACATTGCACCTCATCCTTAAGAACCTGCTGGTACTTAGGTACAGTTATAAGAACAGAAGAAAAGAGGGACAATAGTAGTAGGTTCTAAAATGAATCAGTGTTATCTTTCAAAGCAAATGCTCCAGAAATGATCATTACAATGAAGGATTAATCTTCTGGGATGTGGATGAAGTAGTTATTTCTACTGCAGTTGGGAAAGATGCTTCAATGGACAAAGAAGATTCTTAAGAATTTGGAGGGCTGCAGGTACAACTTAATAATAAAATGTTTGCCCGGCATGTGCAAGAATCTGAGTTCCATATCCAGTCCTGGGATAAAAAAAGAATTCTGAGATACAATATCCCATTTTCACCTTTATCTTTCCATACCTGTGCATACCAACTTTCTGAAATCCCTAATTTCCCAATCAATAGCCTCACTTTAATGGTGGATGCCCTGAAAGTATGAGAATTCAGTTTGCTTTACATCACTTACAGAATCTTAATTTAGTTCTCAGCAATCACATCTCTCATTTCCCTAGAGGAGATAAGTCTTTTCAAGGCAGAGTAGAAGCTTTCTGGTCTTCTACATGTCCTTGAGCTGGAAGTTAAAACCCTTTCACCCATCCTTTTCTCTCACTTTGTTCTGTAACATTAGCATCAACAAGTCAGTCTCCCTCTACTCATTATTGGCAAAAATGTTTGAAAGTATTAGGTGCATAATTGCTCAGACCCTTGCTTCTTGTAAGTATTTGAGTAAGAGGATCAAATGGCAATATTTTGCTTATCTCCATTGCAGGCTCATGTCCTATGAATGCTCTGTTTGCTACCAGAAATGCAGCTTCAGTATCTTTAAAACAACAGAGTAGATAGCAATTCCAGAAAGCCCAAAAACAATTCAGAAAATTCATCCTTAAGATTTCCCCCTATAACCACTCTTACCAAAACATGTGCTATTCAGGGGTCTTCCGAGAAGCAAATACATTTCTATATGCACATGTATATTTTTGTCTAGCTTTATTAGACTAGTATTTATCAGTACTAGTGAATCCAAACTCTTCAGTGTGCTCCAACAGGCTGAGGACCAGAATAACCTATGGGACAGTTTTAGTTTAGGGCCAGAGGTAAAACCCAGGAGTATTGATAGTGCAGATGAAGTTCTTAGCAAATATTCTGGAGAATCTCTCTCTCTTGCTTGGGGAGCCTTGTCTTTTTATTCTATCCATCCCTTCAGCCATTTGGATAAGGTCTATCTAATTTACCAAGTATACTGTAATGAAGTTGATAATTCCCTCCCTCCAGGTCAGTTAGACTCTGGATGAACACATTTTGATTAGGTGAGAGTAAAATGGTTCCCCTTCAAGAAAACATTGTTAGGAACAAAATCTTCTGGGTGTATGCATACATAATGATATTCCAGTCCCTCTGTTGGAAGTATAGGGCTTTTTTCGTGTCTTCAATATAAGAAGTTATTAGGGCTCCTAGAGATAAGGAACCCATGAACATTGCAGCACCCCTGAAACCCATCACGCCTCTATTTTTATCTTTCAAACTTTTCCAAACTGAGCCTCTAGTAATTAATCAATTACAGCTAAAGTTTTCTTTCTTCACTACCATTTCCCACAGAAGTTTCTGCCCCTGGGACTTGCTGGGTTTGATTCCCTGTGTTTTCATATTTGTCTTTTACATTTGAGGAACAGAGGTTTACCCCTTGACCTTGATTGTTTGGGGGATCCAAAAGGAATTGATTTTCTTTTTGTTTTAAACAGAGAGGGGCAGTGAGAGAGAAAGATAGAGAGAGAGACAGGGGAAGAGAGAGAATTATTTTATTTAGTTTTTCACTTTGTTATGTACATGATGCTGGGTTTTGAACTAGTGTCCTTGCACATGCCAGGCAAGCGCCGGAACTGCTGAGTCACCACTCCAGCCCATGCTTGTCATTTATCTTATAAAAATGAAGAAGTGATATGATAAAGTGAGATTTCTTTTGAGAAATCAAACAGGTGGATTTTGCATTTGAGGCAATTCCTCCTATGGCCAGTACAATAATGACTGGAGATGATTACCTATATGGAAATTTTTTATAAATGGTAAAAAGTTATTTGAAGTCTGCCTTCACTTACAAAGATGAGTAAAGTATCGAGTATAGGATAATTTCTTACAATGTTATAAAAATAATAACATTCATAACTTGATACTGTTTTACACAATTTATTTATAGACATCAAAAAGAAAAATGTGAATTATAAAAGTTATAAAAGTGGTAAATAATTTTTTATTAATTGCACAATCTCATGGAAAGCATATACTTAGACTTATTTAAACTTTAATGGAATTCAGTACATATTTCTTTTATTAAATAAACATACAGAATTAAGTTGCATTATTCAATATCTATAAAAATAGGTTGGAAACAATATAAAGCACAAATTCATAACAAAAATAACAGTAATAAAACACCTTAACAGAACAAAATAGGGTCCATTAACAGAACAAAATAGGGTCCATTTTCTCTTTTAAAATAGACAAAAATTTATGGGAGACTGAATAGGAAAATATGAATAAATGAAAATTCACAGTATGTTTCTGGATGTAAAATTTAAATGGTGTAAGTTATTCAGTCTCTCCTATGTAAGCTGTAAAATTAATCCAGTTTCAATGAAAATTCTAGGGTCACCAATTGCATAATTATAGCCACCTAAATATTAATCTTTTTACACATATTGCAAAAGCTTTTCAATCCAACAAGGAAAGCATGTAAAACCCCACAAAATGAGTGGAATGATGGCCTTAAAAATACTGACTCCATTATAGCTAGTACTAGAAATCCACTTGAGAAATAAGAAAGAGGCAAAGAGATAGAGAGAGCAGCGGCATAGTGCAATTAGCTGAAGAGAAGAAAAATTATACCTGGCAGAAACAAGAATGCTACACAGGTGGGAAAATGCTTAGAACAAGTCTGAGACTGATTTAAAATTGCTTAATGGGGAAGCAAGGGAAAAGCTTGACGGAGCACAGGAGGGATAAAAGACTGTCTTGTGTGGCGTTTCTAGGAGAAGGGCAATGACTTAGGATGGAGAGACAACTCTCAGATACTTGGAAGTGAAAGAAAAGAGAGCAGAAAGAATGGAAATGGATGATCCTACAGCAACAAAAGATAAACATGAAACAGAAGCAGCAACCACAGGCTGCAAAAAGAAGCACATTCATTAAAGAAACTAATTCGCTCTGTGGAAGGCAATTCTTCAAGGTTTAGAGTTTGTTTGTTTGTTTATTTGGTTTTTCCATGTTTCTGCTCATATTTTGTAAATAAACTACTGATAGCCTATTTAAAAAAAAAAAAACTATCTGTTAAAATGAGACTGCATAGCCAGCAAACCTGGAAAGCAGAGAAAATGCCTTCCTTTGGGAAATGCTTGGGCACGTTTGCTTCAAGCCCATTTTAGTTTGGATTTCCCAAGCTTTGATTCCCCAGATGTGATACAAACTGGCTACCTGGGCCTTTCCATGTTTCCCCATGGGACTGTGAGAGTGAGGGAAACTGATTTGGCAAAGAGCCATGCGAGGCTTGCTGTTGTGAGCAGCTCAGCCTTTCTGCATCTTCAACTGACATCTATGACACTGCGGCGGGCCCACTGCTAATTGGCATGTACTGCTGAATCTCAGATTCTTCAGTTTTTTACACGTTATACATGGCTACCAGGAGGTTTTGAACAAAGAATATACCTGTTGACACAGTTGGTTCTGAAAAAAAGAAGACATGTGGAAAGGAGAGCAACACTCATAGTACGTTTTTGAAATTAAACAACAAATGTGAGTTAAAAATATTGATATCTAGAGATAATCACCATTACACAACCAGCCAAATGAGCGCTGCAAAGCGAAACTCTTATTTGAAATGAAAGTTCAATCAGAAATTTTAAAAAAACCACACACTGTTGGTGGAGCTGCAGACTGGTACAGCCCCTCTGGAAAGCAGTGTGGAGAATCCTCAAAAAACTAGGGATGAGTCCACCATATGACCCTGCTATTCCACTCCTGGGAATCTTTCCAGGGGATTCAGAATAAGCACATTATAGTGACACAGCAATATCTATGTTCATAGCAGCTCAATTTACTATTGCTAGATTATGAAAACAATCCAGATGTCCCTCACTGGATGAATGGATCCAAAAACTGTGGTACATATATACCATGGAATTTTACACAGCAATTGGAAACAATGATATTGCAGCCTTTGAAGGTAAATGGATGGCTATGGAAGACATTATTCTGAGTAAAATCAGCTTAACCCGAGAACTAATGGTCGATTGTCTCCACTCATCTGTGGAGTTTGGAACTAGACCCTGGCCAGTGAGAAAGTTGGTCTATTATCATGTGTTAAATCCAGATAAGATGTAATGCTATACAACATAATCCTTTTTTAGAGATTTTGTGGGAAGGGGAAGGGAGGAAGAAGCATGGGTAATTGGGGGGGCACTCCTGGGGGTAATTGTAATATCCAGAATCTATACACATTTATATAATTTTGTTAAAAACTTGTATGGTTGTTCAAAAATAAAAAAAAAACCTCACAATGGAAATGGACAAAGGGGATGGGAGGGGGGAAGAGAAGAAGAGATGATCAAAAAAAATGAAGTTACAAAATTATTACCAAACAAGATATTAGCATAGTGTGATCATGGGACAATACAATTACTTGGAAACTTACAACAGATTGAAGAAAAGAACACAAATATCCCCAAAATGAAAATAATGTCAAGATTTTTATTGAAAATTAGAGATAGTTATGTACCTATTAAAAATTACTCTGAATTGTAAAGAGCCTGAGAAAACTAAATGTGGTGTTATACAACTGTCTTAGCATTGAGTCTAAACATTTTCTAGTAAATATATATTTTTTTAGTGAAAAATATTTTTGATCAGCTAAATCAATTACCTGTCACATGTTGTATTTTCTAAGAATCAGACTTTGAGATATACTTCAGACAGATTTGAATATGCCAGGGTATTTTTGGGAGAAATACCTGTGGAAGAGAGGGTAAACTCAGATTGAACAGGGCCTGTTAAACAGCATGGCCTCCAAATTCCACACCTTAATCAGTCACTTAGTGGCCTAGGGAAGTGTAAGAGCTTGGGTAAGGAAGTTCTTTGCAGCTGAAGCGATTCCTAATGGGCTAGCAGAAGTCTGCTGCTGTCCAAGCAAGGTGAGAAACAAGCACTTTACTGAAAGGATATACAGATGATGCATCCACCAAGCATAATATAACAACAAAATATTCATTATCTGAATGAAAGCAAGTTCTTTTTCAAATATTTTTAATAAAATTTTTCAAACAGCAAAATTGAAAAAAATTATAGTGACTATTCGTATATCCACTATACACTATACAAATTTTATTTATTTATATTTTATCATACTGCTTTATTAAATGAATTTATATATATCTGCCCATCTCTCAATCATCAGTATGTTTGCACAAAAACATTTCTATAACCACATCCTTGACTATTATCATTATTTGTATAGTTGTATGTAAAATTTAAACAAAATTAAATACACACATCTTAAGTATGTATTAGCTGAGTTTTAACAAATACATACACATATAAAACACAGACCTCTATTGGAATATAGAGAATTACCCTCAACCACAAAAGTTCCTTGTTTTCCCTTCCCAGTTAATCCCTATACCCAGCAAGAAAAAAACCACTGCCCTGACCTCTTTCTGGCATAGTTAAGTTTTTCCTTTTCTAGAATTTCAAATCAATGAAATCTTAAAGTGCAAAATCTTGTGTCAGGCTGTTTTCCCCCTTAGTACGTTCTTTAACTTCATTGGTGGTATGTGGTTATCAGGAACCTGTTGTTACTATTGCATTGTACAAATGTATTAAGTTTGCTAATCATTTTTCTATGTATAAACAGAGGGTCTATTTGTAATTTTGAGCTTTATGAATAAAATTGCTAAGAACTTCCAAGTGCAAGTCTTTTTGCAAGCACGTTTCTGTTCTCTTTGATAAATGCCTATGAGTAGAATTGCAGGATTACACGGGATCCTGTGTTTAGCTTTGTAAGAAACTGCCAGTCATTTCTAAAACCATTGTACCAATTTATATTCTGATAACTTTTGAGACTTCCATTTTCCACATGCTTCCTTCTATTTGTAGTTTCCAGTCTTTTAAATTTTAGATATCCTAAGGCTTATGTAATGTTATTTTACTCTGCTTTTATTTAAATACCACAAGACCAACGTTGGTAAACACACTCTTGTGTTTATGGGTCCTGGTACATTTTTTTTATGAGGTATTTATTCTATTATTTATCTAATTTCTATTCTGTTGTGTGTCTTTCATTGTTACATTATCAGAATTATTTATGGATAAAAATGTTTTTAAATTAAATGACATTCATTATTATTTGTTCTCTGATCATTAATTTATGTGGTGATGTGCCCAAAAAATATTTTTAATACCTAAGTCACAAAAATATTTCATGTTTTCCTTTAAATACTACGGTTTTAACTTTCCCATTTAGTCTATGTCTCAGTTTTAATTAATATTTGTGTATAGTGTGTAGGAAAGCTCAAGGTTCATTTTTCTCTTGTATGTATATCAAAATATTCCAGAATTCTTTATTGTATAGAATTTTTCCCCCTCTCATTGTTTTGGTACTTAAAAAAAAAGTGACTGCATAAGTGTAAGTTTTTTTTAACTTTTCTTTTATTCATGATATTTTCATGTTCTTTTGATTATTGTAGTTTTTTTTAAGAGAGAGAAAGTTAATTGTTTAATCTCACATCTGCCTTTGTTTTTCCTCCATGCTATACATATGATGCTGGGGGATTGAACGCAGGGCCCCCTGCATGTCAAGCAAGCACTCTACTGTTGAGCCACCTATCCAACCCTGATTACTAAAGCATCGTAATAAACCCTGAAATCAAAACTGCTTTTTTATGGTCCGATATGCACTTTGGAACCCTCTTGGCAATTTCTGTGTTGGAATTGTGTTTAGAATTAGGTTGCACCTTGAAGATAGTGACACCTTAACAATATGCACCCTTCCCATCCATGAAGATGGTATATCTGTTAATTTATTTACTTTTTTCTTAATGATTCTTAACAATGTTTTGTTTTACTGAGAAATAACTCATGTATATTTATGAATTTATTGCTAAACATAGTTTTTATTTTCCATTTTTTGCTGCTGTTATAAAAGTATTATTGATTTTTGCACATGATTTATTCCATCAGTTTGCTGAATTTAATTTTTATACGTATCTTTTATAGGCTAATGGTTTTTATATATATAATATTGTTCAATTTTTATATATTATTTTACTCATGAATTATTTATAAGTATATTATCTAATTCCCAAATAATTATAATTTCCTTAAATATGTTAGTTTTATTCATTATTAATTAAAGTTTTTAATATATTCTGACTTCAATCCTTTTAAGCTTATTAAAACTAGTTTTATGGTCCACATGGCATATCTGGGTGATCATACCACACAAATAAGATAAGCACATGTGTCCTACAGTAATTACATGTAAATTTTCAAATAGCATTTTTTCAGTATGGTTGATGGTGATGGTCACATAGTCTATGTCTACAGTAATTTTTGTCAAGTTATTCTATTGTTTGCCAAGAGCAGTATTAAATTTTCTATATATTTTTTTATTTTTATGCCTAACATTCTATCAACATCTTTCTGTTCTAAGATTTATAAATATTTATGAATATTATGTTTTACAAGTGAATTGATTCCTTTATCAGTCTGAAATATCTCTCTTTGCCTGATAATACTTTATTTCTGAAGCACATTTATAGCTACTACATCTCATTCAGGTAAGCTTATAGTTGTATGTTGCTTCCTTATGCATTTTAGCCATCTCTGTATTTTAATTGGAACTTTTAGTCCATTAATATTTAGCATAATTATGGGTCCATTTGATTTAGATCTATATGTTAATAAGGTGATCCTCAATTTTCTCTTCTTTTTTCTTTGTTTCTGTTGATCATTTGTTCCAACTTTTCTTCCTTTCTTTGGACTATTTGAATTCATTTGAAGGAGGGAATTACATTACATATCTTTGTTTTCATTCTCTATTAACAGTTAATATCAGGCCAGGTGTGGTGGCAAGGTCTGTAATCCTAGCAACTCAGAAAACTGAGATAGGAGAATCACAGGTTCAAAGTCAGCCTCAGCAATTTAACAAGGCCCTAAACAACTTAGTGAATCCCTGTCTCAAAATAAAAAATAAAAAAGTGCTGGGGATTTGGCTCAAGGGTTAGGTGCCCCTGGTTTCAATCCCTGGTACGTAAAAGAAAGAGTTAATATTGGGACTGGAACAGTGGCTCAGGGGTCAAGGTGATTGCTTGGCATGCACAAGGAACCAGGTTCAACCCCCCCCCCCCACTACCACACACACAACTAAATGCCAGAGAAGAAACAAAGGCTAGATGAAAAATTCATAAAACTGATTCTCTCATTCTCTTTCTCTCCTCTCTCTAAAGAAGAAAGAGATAATATTGTACTATTTACCTCTTTGTTTTCTTTCATTATGATCCAAAGCAATAGAACTCTGGGCCTGAGTCTGTTCAGTTCCCGCAGCTTTCCTAGGCAGGTGTTCCATGCCACTTGCTCTCTCTTGGAAGGCTCTGTGGAAGAGTCTTTGTCAGTCCTTGGTGTTCTTCGATATGCAGCTTCTTCATTACATTTAGTACCTGTTTTCACATAGCATTCTTTCCTCTCTTTGCCCTAAATGTGTCCCTGGATTTTCAAGTGATTTCAAATACCATGCTCCTTTTGTGTCTTTGTGTTCAAAAATGCTCTGTTCTTACAAAGATGTCAGTCACACAGGACTTACAGCATACTGGATGTACAATAATCCATATGAACGTCTAATATCCTGATTGTGTCTGTAATGACCTTGTTTCCAGATATGATTACATTCAGATGTTTCAAGTGGGCATGAATTGGGAGGGGGGCATGACTCAATCCAATATATCATCTTGTGGAGTCTAGCTTTAATGCATGTACAAATAATCATATTTTGCCTTATTTATGGTAGCTTTACCCAACAATTTACAAGTTGTTGGTAGTGTGCATATCCTCATTCTTCACTTGCTCCCATTCTATGCCCATCCTCATTGATGGCATGCTTTTTTCTTACTCTAACCTAGTGGCTTAATGATGCTTCTTCTTCTGTTCTGTTTCACAAATTAGTTATTTCAACTACATTGGCTGCCATAGTTTCTTATCCTACGTGTGTGCATGTATGTGTGTATCTCTCTCTCTCTCTCTCTCTATATATATATATATATATATATATGTCTATAGATCCCTCTATCCTCTTACATATTTAATTTCATTGTAGTGTTTGAAAAACTGGTTTTATACATTCACTTTGAATTTTAATTCTTTTTAAATGATTAAATGGAAGGAATAGGAAGATAGGAAGTAGGAAGTGGTATTAGGAATGAAACAGAAAGATGGTCCCATAATAGGGCATACACATATTTTAATAGTTTAAAGTAATGGAAAAGCATCTTCTAAAATAGGTATTGTTTTAATTTACCTTTCAGTTGTCATGTGGTATAATTTATTATATTATAAGGTTTGAAATGAATTTAAGATGGATAGAAAACATGTTTATCAAAACTGACAATTAAAAATATTGAGATACACTAATGATTTATTGTTCCCTTCCAATGTATTTCCCTCTGAAGTCACTTTTGAATTTTTACTTTAAGTTGATAGATTTTAAGAACTTTCAAAGTAAAAACACTGATTACAAAATCCATGATATCTTTTTAGAAACTTGAAAAAGTTTTACCAGTACCAGAGCATGATTTCAACATCCAATCCCCTTTTAATTGATGTTGTATGTTCCAGCTTCAAGGATCAAATAGTGCTAGTGGGAATTCTCCATGAAATAATTCTACGATGGAACTATGTCTGTGTAGATTTTTTTCCACCTGATTATTTTCTATGCCAACACTCCAGTGTTGTACAGTAATGTATTATATTCTTGCAGCATTGATTAAGGTTAAGCTACTGTTTTCTGTTGCTTAAAACTAAGAAGCCTGACTTGCTACCTAGAATCAACATCTGCTAACCAAGCTCAGGAAATTATTTCTTCCACTCTTTCATTCCTTTCTAGTGTTATTTAAGAAATGCTTCTTGCATGTATCCATTGGTAAATGAATGTGCCTCTTGCAATTGTCATCATATTCCAAATTAATTACACCTAATTATTTGCTGACACTTTTTTTCTAAGGTTATTGATTGTTGGAATAATGGTTGTTCCTAACACAAATGGTAAGAAGTTATTAAGAAAATACAAGTAAATGAATTATGTGTTGTTTTTTTGCTGATTTTATAATCACTTATTAAATACTTACTAGTCTTTGTAATTATCATTTTCATAATGAACATTTTCTAAGGAAGATATTATCATGCAATTGTAGTAATCTATAATGTTCAATATCCTATAATATAGACATAAAGCAATTTTTCTTTATATAGTATTTTAAATCCTAAAAATAAACATGTACTTATGTGAAATCTACAAATAGAACATTTTAATTTCGTTCTCTAGGGTAGAATTTTTCCTATTTGGGAGCAGAACGGTGCAATTATATGGAGACACATATTAGAAGATTTAATGATATCATTATGTAAGTTTGTCTTCACCAGTGTTTGCAATAGTTGTTCACAGATTTAAGTATTGGGTTTATTCTCAAAGACTTTTGTTGGGAAGTAATAAAATAATTCATGCAAACATTTGTAACATTTGCAGAGAACTAAAATTAAGCATGGCTACTGCTAAGAAATGTAATGCAGAAGCATAAAATATGTATGAAATTATGTAAATAGGCTGCAAAAAATATACCAGCTAAACTTGACCACTAGCTTTCTGAAGGCTTGCCAAACTCCAAATAAAAGCTGCATTGAGTAGAATGTTTAGACATCTGGATACTTTTTCTTTAAATTCTAGGAAAATATTCTGCGTTTAGTTTGAAATGTGGCTACCTAAGTCGCTATTTCCACTACTGTCAAAATAGTTATTCTTTGTAATTTCCTGTTTGTCATTTTACTTCTTTTCAACCAGCTGATGATCAAAGATATTCACAATATTTATTTAAACTGTTTTTCCTGCCTAATTTTCTAGTTAGTGTTTTAACAGGCTTGCATTGGCAAGCTAACTTTTTCTTTGACCTGTTCAGCCTTTCAATCTTTATACTTCACTTTGCTGCCAAAACTATGCAATTTATTAAAATTAAATTGAACACTGCAAAAAATATTAACAAAGTTCAGAGGTTCACCAAATTTAATGTTGAAAATTATTTTTCCATTCAAGTTCATGTCACAGGAAATTTTTTGAATATTAGATCTATGTTGGGCAACTTTAATCAATAACAGGAAGTATGCCTTATATTCTGTGACTTTCGTCCTTAAAATCCTGTATCTAAATCTCTGGAAAGCAAAATATGCTTAGTTCTGTTCTGTTATATAAGTTACATTTGGTGTCATTATTATTTCCCTGAGAATCTTCTAGTCTGAGCCTTAGCTCAGTAAATATTTACTTAATCAAACATTAATAAGATGCAGACAGTTAGGCGGTATTCAAGACGTGGCATTACACAGTTAATACAACTTCTGCATAAAGAAATTGGAATTCACACAAGTTAAACATATGTTCAATGGAAAATAATGTGTCTTCACAACTGCTCAATCTAGAGTGGTGTTATTTCTCACTTGCTTCTAAATGGCAATCAACATATGCACAAACACATGGTGGGTACAAAGGGAGGCTCCAACCGAAAACAGGAGCATTTGTTCACTCACCTTTAAAAGCTCTTCAAGGCTTGAATTCACAAATGGTGAATATTTTAAAAAAGCACATAAATGAAAATGGTAGCACATAGAGGATAGGTTTGTCCTTTGTTACAACATACTGTGATTTTGAGTGTACCCTTTGGGAATATGAAGGCCTATACATTACTTTTTGTCACAATAGCATATCATCACATATTATCATCAGAGAATTGAGCTATCTTCTTTTTATTTTATTGTTTATGAACATACAGAAACCAAAATTTTTTGATTTGTTCATTATTATGTCAGATGATAAGTTCTAAAGTCATATATAATATAAATACATAAGTAAACATATGTATAAACATAGAGTAAGTAATATATAGCAAACCACATAAACCCAAATATATCCAGGCAAATTCAATGGCTACTATTTCCATTAAAATATTTTCCTTATTCTTTAAAAACTATCTCTATTTTTATTTAAATTAATGTATTTTCTATATATAGGAAGAAGCAATTAGAATTAAAGATTTTCATACAAAATTAATTATCAACACATGGGATTTGTCATAGACACAGTGGTAGAAACAAATAGATTGTTTCAAAACTCTTCTGGGAGCACTTTTTCAGACAATTTATTACAACTCTGTTGTGTGAAAACTGAGCTTACCTAAGGTAAAAATTGACCATGAGAACTTACCTCAAGATTGGAGACTCGCATTCATTATTTTATTATTTCCAATGATAAGAAAAAACTAGGTTTCAAATAATTGTCAAAATGTCATTATTAAAATCTAATGATTCTGAAGTCAGTCAAATGATCATTATGATAGCACAACTTAAGTACTTTTCCTGTGTCTTCCTTACCTTACAATTAATCAAGCATGTGATTGTGCCCCCTTGAAAATATCTTTGTGTTCCACTTTGTATTTTATGAAGGTCATATTGCTCCAGCACTGAAGAAGAAAGAAAGAAGAAAAATGAAAGAGAGAGAAAGAAAACTAGGTGATCTACTGAAACAGGCATGTTTTTCAGCTTACTATTACTGATACACATTTCTACCAACAGAGAAGAAATTAATATTTCTCTTTAATAAACTTTTTCTGGAAACTTTTTTGGCACGTGGTATGTTATCTTGATCCCACCAATGTTTCAATCTAGAACTCCTAGAATCCAAGCACACTGGGTTAGAAAAAAGAAAAATCAGTTTGAAGATTTTGATGAGCTGCCAAGGACTCAAGGGCTTAATATCTTGGAAAGTAAAAAAAAATCTAGAAAGAGGTGAGCTAGGAGAGTTTAGAAGCCAATTCTCTTCTGGAAGTGTTTCTTTTTCTTAGTATAATGTTGGATCCTAGGGAGTGAGACAGACAAACAATTAGTGTAAAAGGAACAGAAATTTGA
The DNA here is from genome assembly GCA_004027875.1 of Aplodontia rufa. Classification (NCBI taxonomy): domain Eukaryota; kingdom Metazoa; phylum Chordata; class Mammalia; order Rodentia; family Aplodontiidae; genus Aplodontia; species Aplodontia rufa. The sequence goes on along the minus strand of PVKS010018618.1, from coordinate 8,421 downwards.
CAAGTAGGGGCTGATGGTGGCTCGGCAGTTGTGGTCCTTGCCTGGCATGAGTGAAGACACAGGTTCAAATTCCAGCACCACATACACAGCTAAGTGTCAGAGCAATGAAGGCCACGTGGAAGACTGAATAGAATTGATTCTGCCTCTCTCTCTCTTTCTCTCTCTCACTGACCCTGTCTCTAGAAAGAAAGAAAGAGAAAGGAGAAAGAAAGAAAGAAAGAAAGAAAGAAAGAAAGAAAGAAAGAAAGAAAGACAAAGGAAGGAAGGAAGGAAGGAAGGAAGGAAGGAAGGAAGGAAGGAAGGAAGGAAGAAAGGAAGAAATTTGGCCAGTAAAATGGCTGAAGAAACAGAAACCAGAATTAGGATTATCAAAGCACTAAAAATGTATGAACTAAGAGTTGATTTAGATGTGAGCCCAAAGAGATGATCTGATATTGAACAACTTTAATTGATCACTTCAGTGAAACTGAAAAATTGAGTAAAAGTTTTCTGAAGAGCAGAGTGAAATGGTGATAAAATTCCATTCTCCTAAAAAGTGAAAAAATGTAGCTCAGAATTTGCTATAAGAGGAGGTAGCTAGTATGTATCATATAGTTCCTTATTTTGGTCCACTGGAAAGCTATATTCTGAGTAAACAAGAGATAACTAAAATCATAAAATAAGCTCTAACCCAACCTTAATCAGCTGAGTACCTCTAAATTAAAATAATTTCTCACAGAAATGCATCAGTCTAGCAAAAGAAATGTTCTCTCAGGAGGAAGATCACATACTCAAAAATGCTATTATTTATCATAGAGAAAGCATAATATTCATCCCCAAATTATCAGATATGCCAAGAAACAGGTGCACCCACAGATACACATGCATACACAATTCAAATGCAATCAATAACAACAAACTAGATAATAGAAACTGACCCAGAATTGTACTCATAGAATTTAATATATCTGTGATAAATAAGCTCACGAATAAGGAAAAATCTTATAAAAATAAGACTTATAGACAGCTATCAAATTAGACATCTGTAAGCAATAAATGAAACTACTGGACTAGTGATGTAGCTCAGTGGTAGAATTCTTGCATCACATACACAAGGACCTGTGTTCAATCTCCAGTATCATAACAAAAACAAACTAAAGCAAAAAAGAAAAAAAGAAAAGTTTAAAATTAAGATAGATTCAGAAGGAGATAGGGCATAGCAGAAGCAAAAATCAGTGAACAGCAAAAACAGACAATGTAAAAGCACAAATGACAATGCTCAGAAAGCACAAAGAAAATAGTTAAGAGAACATAAAAAAGATAGGTGTAAGTGGAGCCTTTGAAGAAACAGACAGATAAATGAAGACAGAAGCTATATTTGAATGAGAATTTTGCAAACTGTTGAAAAATGTGAAATCACTCATTCAATAATTGGTATGAAGCTACTATGATTTAGATTTGAAGGGTGTCCCCCAAAAGCTCATGCATAAGACAACACAAGAACATTCAGGGGTGAAATGAATGGGGCATGGGGATGCGGGGGTTATGAGATGAGCCAGGATTCTCTGCTCCTGCTGGCGAATGGAGTTTGGGCTGACTGCAGATTTCTGAAGCCAAAATAGCCCATTTTCATTTTGGTTTGGGGTATGAGCCTTGATTAAGATTTATGTAGAGCAGGCCTTGATAACAGCACCAACACCATTGGTTAAACTCTATGTAACACAGGCATTGAAGTTGGTCACCAAAGTCATTGGTTAAAATCTATGCAAAACAGGTAGTAACTCTTTCCAAGTTCCCATCTGTGTCCACCCCCACTTCTTAGTTTTCCCCACCTCTGGGATAAAGGAGTTGCTCCCACAGGTGAGCCTCAAGGTCTTTTGCATTTGAAGGCCCTAAGCATTTCTCTTCTGGCTAGCTTCTAGGTGTGGTTGAGCTGGGCCCATTGTCCTGACTATGCAACCATTTTACTCTCTCTCCTAATCTCCATCAACCGGAGCCTTAACCTAATCGGTTCAGTGGCTCACTTGAATGGATTACCTAGGTGGTAAGGAACTAGGACAAATAGGATGTGGCTGGAGGAGGTGGGTCACTGGGGGCGTGGGACTTATTTTTTGTCCTTATTGAGCTGAGTTCTCTCTCTCTGCTTCCTGACTTTCCCGTACCCAGATGCTTTCCTCCATCCTCAGGCCCTTCTGCTCTGAGGTTCTGCTTCACCTCAGGGACAGAGCAAGAGTCAGCCATACAGGAATTAAGACCTCTGAAACCTTCAGCAACAAATGAACCTTGCCTCCTCTAAGATTGTTCTTGTCTGGTCTTTTGGTCACAGCAGTCAAGGTGCTGACTAAAACAGACCCTAAAAATAAAACCAAAGAATCCCTTTAAAGAGCAGAGGTGTGAAAGTGCAAGGCTTTTCCAGCAGCAGCAATGAGAGAAGTGCTCAATTCTCAAGGGTAATGATGCCAAGAGTAATGGGCCATACTATCATCAAACATAAATGGTTGAAATATTCCAATTAAAATACCATCAGATTGAGTAAAGATAAAAGGATAGAAAAAGGAGGCATGTAGGAAAAACCAGGCAAAAGAAATCTGGTGTAGTTTAATCCATATTGGATAATGTGAATCTAAGGTCATGATGAACAATGCCTCATATTTTCTAGAAGAAAATTAAATTACTGCTTTTTAAAAATATAATGCATTGTTACAGTTAGACTCTCAAGTGTTCCCCAAAGGTCTTCAAGGTAAAGGCTTGCTGCCCACAGTGATGCTATCAGGAGGTGATGGGGCCTTTAGGAAGTGGCCCAAGTAGGACGGCTTTGGATCACTGGAAGTATGACCTCAAGAAGGACTGTGGGACCCTGGTCTCCTCCTCTTTTTGTTTTGCTTCTCAGCCATGAGGTGAGCAGATTGCCCCGCCACATATTCCCACCATGCTGTGCCACCCAAGGCCCAAAGTAACAGGGCCAGCTGATCTTGGCCTGATACCTCTACAAGTGCAAGTCAAAATAAAAATCAGCTCTTGATAACTTGATTGTCTCATTTATTTGTTTCATCAACAAAAAACTAGTACACTGGTCTTCTAATCTTCAAATCAAATTGGTCACAATTGAAGAGCATTAGCTAGTTAAATATTAACAGAACTTTATCAGTTTTTGAGCATAGTTATTGGCAGAAATCTAGAGAATAATAAAGACCAAAATACCAAAGCATTGAGAGGTTTAGAATTTTATCATCATGTTTCCAGGTTCGTAAAATTATGACCTATTTCAATATAACAAAATTTCTAAATAACAGCATTGTACTAATTGTAAATTATGTAGAGGAAGTGGGTAAGAAGACATGTTGTAAATTGGATCCAAATTTAGACTCAGTTAGTTATCCACTGGCAGCCCCAGAGAATTTCAGAGTTCCAGGTAGCCTAGAAGGGAATGATGGCCTGTAAGTGGCTATGTCCCTTTAACTTGCCCAAACTTTGCCCTACTGGAAAAGGTGCCACTAGAGATGTAATAGTGAGTTTCTCTCAAGCCAGTTGATTAAGACAGGGTCCTCCCAGGTGGTTTCACTCTTTTAGAGCATGTCGAGTTCTATTATTTAGTGTTTATCACGTTTATCATGCCCCTCTCCTTTTTCATATCCTGAGGACAATTTATGACCACTTACGAAATTTTACACTTTTGCTAACAAGTAGCAGATAAATATATAGATGGATTTTTGGGGTGCCAGGAAGCTGATTTTCATTTCCTTAGATTTGCTTTAAGCACTGCTGTTATATTGCACATTTCTCTAAAATTTTCATGCCATAATCGAATGTGGTATTAATGGCAGAGTCATATATACCTTTTTATCACTCTACTATGGTTAATAGAACTGGCACATGCCCTTTAGCAGATATTCATGATTACAGATTCCCCTTGAATTAATCCAGAAGGATGATAACCTTAAATTTCAAGTAGATTTCTAGGATAAAGAAGTATAATATTAACATAAGATAACACAAAAAGAAATATTTGACTCAAACTAGAACAGAAATATCTGGCAGGATTATTTTGTCAGTGTTTTATTTTGCTAGCATTTGGTTACAGAGTCAACACTTGACTATCCATAGGCTACTTTGTATCATTTCAGTTAAACTGAGGAACATCTTGTCTACATTTGTTGCCGTTTTCCTTTTCTTTCTTTTTTTTTTATTGTCATTGAATGCATACAAGTCCATCATTGAGCTTTCTTCACTTCTGTTCATGCCCAATGCTAAGGAAATGCTGCTGTACACTTAAAAAAAAAACCCAAACATACATAAACATGTCATTTAGTGATAGAGATATATTCTGAGAAATGTATAATTAGGTTAATTCCATCATTGTGCCTTTATGCAAACTAAGATGGCTAGGATATCACTAGGTAATACAATCTTACGGAAACACAAACATATATGTGGTCTATTGTTGGCCGAAAGTTCATTGTGCAGTACACAACCCCACATTCTCTTCCTCTCATCTCATCAAAGCCAGATGTAAAGAAGAAACAGGGGAAGAGAAAAAAAAGCCTCCTTTTCGAAGATAAAAATGGAGAGAGAATGGAACAAATAAACTTATGTCATATAATTCATATTCTAGTAAGAATAAGAGAATCCACTTACTGTTAAATGACAATTGGTAAAATATAAACATTAAAAACATTTAGTAACAGTATAGGAATTCTGACTTTCATTTTCCTTTCTTCCGAATTTCCAAATATTTTAAGATAACGAAAATTTGTTATGGGATAACTCCACCAGTAGCTCAATCTATTTTGTAGTTGACTAAAGAAAAAGTAGTTTTTAATATGTGCAAAGCTTCAGTGTTCTTTAGTTAAAGTTAAAATTTCAAGACAGTAATATAGGTATAGTTAGTGTAGGTTATTATTTATGGATAAAAGAGAACAGTATTTACATAATTCTTTTCATTTTCTTAAATTCTTTTTGAGATTTCTGAATGTACAGGCTTTATTTGACTTATTCAACCCAATTCTTTGTTTAGCTTTTATAATCATGTTTGTTTTCTTTTATTATTTAAATTCAAGTATTAATGAGAAAATAAATAGATAGAAAAGAACTGTACATTTAAGGATTTGATGCACACAGTTTCCTTCTAAATAGATAGAAGGAGGCTTTTAATAATATTAGGTAGATAGAGGTAGATTTTTAACATATTCTGAGGTCAAAGCATTTGTGATGACATTTTTCTACAATATAAAACACATATATAATAACTGTGTGTATCTCTCTCTCTCTCTACATGTGTATTTATATGATGTCATTGTAATCAAACTTCCCATGGTCTCAGCCTTTGCTAGTTTTCAATGCTCTTTTCATTTAATTTCAAAATATTGTTCCACACCAGCACTAAACTATAGAGAGGAGGCATCAGTGAGAGAGCACACAAAGGTGCAAGGTACATCTGATTGTAATGACAAGATGGCCTTAATAGTTTATGACTTAATGAAGTGAAACCCCTATCTCAAGAATAGCATAATGTCTGTTCTTGCTACAGGTACTTGGCAATTCCAAAAATAATGGCAAAAATGCCCACTATAACTTTTCAGTCTTGTAATGTATAGTGTGCAAGGGTCATGTCTGTCATCTGTCTACCAACCTACATACATATATATGAAGACGTACATGAATGCATTATATATGTGTGTCATACACACGTATGTATCCACTTACACACATACATATACACACATATATATACATACACACTAATTTTCAAAGAAAAAATAAGCATATTCAGAATGAAAAGGATAAGACTAATTAAACTGTAACTTATTTATATAAACTATTCAATTTTAAAGCCTTAATACCCCTTTCAGGATACATAGATTTATAACTATCAAACTTGGGTAAATAAAACTTACTAAAATACAGAACTCAAAAAGAATTTAAGAAAATGAAATGGATCTTGTAAATATCGTTCTCCTTTCATTATAAACAATAAACTCTGCTTGACTGAATACACTTATGTTGCTACATATTAGTATTTTAATTTTAAACAAACAACACTAAAACATTTCACCTTTTAAAAAATACTTCTTCAGGCAACTTTGAAATAGATTGAACCGCTAACTAAGCTGTTCTATAACTGAACTCTTAAAAAGGAAGCAAAAAATGTCTATCATAGAATCAGATAAGAAAAAATGCAAAAGGAAAAAAATGTTCAGTCCTGTAAAGTATTTCATTTGTTTTCCTCCAGAAATACCACGTTTTGTGGCATGTACAAACATGTTTGTTTGCTTTACATTTGGAATCTATGATTATACAAGCAAAATATGTTCTGGAAATCAATTGAAGCAAGTAGAAATTATGGTTTAATTTTTGTTATTATAGCTGCAGTCTGATAAATTAAATTCTAGTCTCCAGGAAACCACTTAGCACTATAGAAGACGTTGCCTATCCATAAGACCCACTGCGCGGAAAGAGTTAATTGAGTCCCTGTGGTGAAACGCTTTACTCTCAGAAAGCTCTTTCTCTTTACTTCTGTTCACCATAGGAACAGTCCAATTGATAATGATATACATCACTGAAACTGCTGTGATGAATAAACATTTCTCCAAATTACTCAAATTAATTTCAGCAGGTTGCAAAATTTTCTACCTACAGTTTTTTTTTTTCTTTCTGAGTCCATCTTTGTTTAAATGAGGCTTTTCCACAGAAAAAACAGCTCCCTTAGACTTGCATGCCAGAATTTTGGTAAATATAGAAAGCTAAGACATTTAAACCTCATAAAATGGATCATTAAGCATTTACAAATATTTTAGCTGATACCCTTCATTTATAGCCTCCCATTTTAGTCCTTCCTGTTTTCACTTTAACCCTCCATGTATCATGCATGCTGTAATTTAAAAATACCAATTAGGGGCTGGAGTGGTGGCTCAGCAGTTCTGGTGCTTGCCTGGCATGCACAAGGACTCGGATTCAAACCCCAGCACCATGTACACAACAAAGTGCTGGAGCAACAGAGGACACATGAGAAACTAAATAAAATTGAATCTCTCTCTCTCTCTCTCTCTCTCTCACTGTCCCTTTCTCTAAAAAAAAAAAAATAGTTCTTCCTATTGATCCTAAATAAATATAAACAGGCTCCTAGAAAGAAGGTGGCTATGGTAAGGTCAGACTTTGTGTTTCTTATTAACTTCTTTCAATAATATTCCAAAACATCTCTGAAATACTTATGCTTTTATAGATATTCTCCTCTAAAGAACTCTTAGTATTTAGAACATAGCCTCTCAGCCACTGTGGGTATGAAAGTAGGATTGGGAATTTTTCTTTTACAGTTAAGGATCCTGGTAGAAAATTTACACCAGGGTTTTTCTACACACACGCTTGTCAGCTTAATTTAAAAATTACAGTGAAATATCAAGAGTTGAGGCAGAAGAATGCATACTCTAAAAGGATTCATTTCCCTGATTTATTTTGAGTTCTATGCTTGTCCTAAAGATCACTTTTATTCCAAGCCTTAAGAAAAGAGGATGTGTTTAAACACCTGAAAATGTAAATCATAGAAGTTAGTGCACCTGCTCTCTTCTGTCTTTCTGTGTTTGAGAGGTTCATGGAATTCTGAGTTTCAGTCAAAGTCTGATATTTATTACCCTTTAATGTTTTAAATGGAGACGTGAAAAATCCCAGTAGAAATGAGACAGGTATTTTCAAGGAAACCTCTAATGCAAGTTGAAGTAATGTCTTAAATTCCTCTAAAGATTCCTTAACTGTGGTGTCTCTGCTAGTAACCTCATATTTTAGAATGTAAAGTAACTACACATTTTCGGAGTATCTTTCCCTTTCACTAAACCTGGCTCAACACTTCAGAATATAAGTGCAGCCACGTTGTTCCGAGAGCTTGTGATGGTGATGGGAGTTTGAAATTCACAGCGTCAAAGCCAGTCTCCCATAGGAGACTCGTTCACTTGATTACTCACTCAATCAATTTATGTTCATTAAGTGCCTTCCAAATTTAGAGAACATTTTAGATGTTGTATATTTGACAGTGAACACTACTGAGATCCTTGAAACTGAACGTAGTTCTAAACCACTGGAGGGGCAAAATTTAACCAGAGAAGATATCAGGAAAATAAAAGTCACAACATCTTTTTTTTTTTTTTTTTTGAGCAACCTTACAAGATTTTAACAAAATAATATAAAATGTGTATAAAATATGCATATATTCTGGATATTGCAATTATCCCCAGGAGTGCCCCCCCAATTACCCACCCTTATCCCTCCCTTCCCCTTCCCATTATAACTCTAAAAAAAGTATTAGATTGTAAAGCATTACATCTTATCTGGATTTAACTCATGCTACTAGACCAACTTTCTCATTGTCCAGGGTCTAGTCCCCACCTCCACAGATGAGTGGAGACAATCGACCCTTAGATCTCTGGGTTAAGCTGATTTTACTCAGCATGATCT
>PVKS010018617.1:0-39806 GCA_004027875.1 Aplodontia rufa | reverse complement strand
GTTCTGGATGGATGACTGGTTCTGGCTTCCACTTAAGAACTCACAGTGAGGGGGTGGAGTGGTGGCTTACCCGTTACTGAGCTTGCCTTGCATGTGCGAGGACCTGGGTTGGAACCCCAGCACCACATACACAACAAAGTGTCAGATCTATGAAAGCCACATGAAAAACTAAATAAAATCGGTTTTCTCTCTCTCTCTTTCTTTCTTTTTTTTTTTTTTTTAAGAGAGAGGGACAGTGAGAGAGACAGAGAAAGAGGGAAACAACTTTATTTTTTAGTTTTTCACATGGCCTTAGTTGCTCCAACACTCAGTTGTGCTGGGGTTTGAACCCGGGTCCTCGTGCTTGCAAGCGCCGAAACCGCTGAGCCACCGCTCCAGCCCCTCTCTCTCTCTTTCTTAAAAAAAAAAAGAAAGAAAGAAAGAAAGAAAACTCACAGCGAGGACTGGGGATGTGACTCATGACTCTGGTCCAGTCCTAGCTTAGGTCCTGGGTTCCTCCCAGCAGGCAAAACTAAAACACGTCCCCCTCCCCCTCAAAAAAGGTTCATAGTGAAAAGACAGAGAGAAGCATTGGAAACATCTTCAGGGAAATGTTGCTGAGGCCAATGATTATTAGAAAGCTTGGAAATGTGCAGGTTTATAGCCCTAGGCCTAAGCACTCTGGTTCTTATGGAAATTGCTGTTCCTTGCACCTCTGGGTCTGGGTGGAAAGAGATCCAGTTCTAGTTTCTGTCTTCCCCATCCCTCTCCGCCTTCTTAGAGTACTGTAATATAGGTTCACTCTTCATGGAGTTGGGAAAAGGGCAGATAGCAGAGGAAGAGATTAATAATTAGGCTGCTTTAGAAGGTGTGAGACAAATTGGCAGTATGGCTGTCCAAGAAAACACAATGGGTCTTTGTTTGCAACCAGGAACACTAGAAATCATGGTGTCCGGGTGCCCCAGGGCTCTGTAGCTGCAGGAGCCCTGGCCTGCCTGTGCCAACCAGAGCTCTCTAATTGGATGGCTGGTTCACACACAGTTTCTTCATCATCCCTGCCCATGTTCCCTGAAGCATCTATTTGTTTTTGTTGCTGCAGTGGTATGAATTGACCAACCCTTCCCTTCTTTGGCTTCCTCCACTGTGGTTGAAGGAAGCTTGGGATGCAGCCGTTGGCACATATGATGGCTGCGCAGCATGCTGGCCATGGAAGGATGTTCGTCACAGGAAAAGCTGCTCTCCTGCAGCCCCTCACCCTTGGCTTTGGCCCCACTGTCTCCCAACTGCCAGTGCATTCAATTCCCTGCCTTTGTCCAAGGGGCAGGACAGGGTACCACCTCCTTGGCTCCTCTCTTCCTTTTGGGAGCCAAAGTCACTCCTCCAACACAGGAACTGTGAGTTTCTTGTGCATGCCACTGGCTTGGTGGGAAGATCAGAATGAGGATTGTTACTGCTCGTTGTGTAGAAAGTTGGCAAGGGTACATCTGCTGTGCCATTGTTCACGTCTGTAAGGGAACTGCAGAAACAAGTGTCTGGAATTAGTCAGTGCTGCAGGAACCCCTTTCCTTTCTCCATTTAGAGTGTTTCGGCAGAAGCTGCTTTTCGCTTGATTAATGATCACAAACTCTGTCTGGAGTTTTGTATTTTAGAAACTGCACTGCCAAAGGAGAATCATCGTGTCTGTTGTAAGAGCCCCGAATAAATTTCTTCTAGTGTAAATGAAGAAAGAATAGAAGGGTTTAATCTATCTCCTTGCCTATTAGCGAAACAACAAGTGACCTACTTCATCTACATATTAAATGTACTAGGCCTATCTGGGCTTTTTTTTTTTTTTAAGCTTGTTACCTTGGAAACAATGCCCTAGCTCAGAAATTGCACAAGGTCTGCAGCAAATCTACAATCTGGTTTCTTCTCACTAAAAAGGCAGTTAATAGAGAAAGATTGGAGTTTTCCGAAATATCTTCATTGTTAGCAGAAGAGACTGAGGAAGAAAAAAGCGAGAGACGTATATTCTTCTGGTAACATTTTCAAAACACTACTTTTAAATTAATTGAAAATGGTTTTACCTAGACTTTAAAAAGGATCTAATAGTATGGCCTCTCGTAACTTCAGACTGCTTTAAAAGTAGGATTTTGCAGATGCATTTGGCAGTGCTGGTGAAGCTGACACTGACTTCCAGATCCACCACTAGGGGGTCTTGACACTGCTTTGTATAGCATTGGCCCGTCCAGATTGGAAGGGGTCTTATATTCTCAGGCCAACTGTTTAGGAGAAAGAAGCAAGATTTTATTTATTTATTAGAGAGAATCAATTTTATTTTTTATTTTTAAATTTTGTTTTTATTTTATTTTCTATTTTCATCTGGCCTTTGTTTCTCTGGCACTTAGTTGTGGGTGCTGGGGTTCAAACCTGGGTCCTCATGCATGCCAGGCGAGCACTCCAAATGCTGAGCCACCACTCCAGCCCAAGAAGCAAGATTTTAAAATCAACTTAGTCAGCAGCCAGAGAACAACACTGGCCCATCTTCCAACCTGACTGTGTAGACTCCATATCCTGGTGGAGGAAGGAACCTCAGCGATCTTCTACAACATCTCACAGTTGAGATTGACACCTGGAAAGGTGAAATAAGTCACATACCTGGTTTAGCGCAGGTTTCCTGATTCCAAATCTAGTGCTTTTTCAACATCAGTCCTGATTCAGTAAGCCACTTCCTCTGAGTTCTGTCAGATGTAAAGTTGGGTAAAAGGTGTGAGAGAATAATATTTTCTGAAAGCCAAATGCCAGTCAACTTTGCTTGGGAAACTGTGGAGGAGGAGGAGGAGGCATATCTTCAAATTTTAAATCTCTTCTTATTGGCATTTGTCATTAATTGAAGAAATTCGATTAAGTCTGTAACTTTGGATGCTCTGAGGACTCATTGTCATAACATGCATTCAGGCTCTGGAGTGGTGGCTCAGTGGCTACAGTACTTGCCTGGCATGCCCAAGGACCCGGGTTCAAACCCCAGCACTATGTACACAACAAAGCAGCAAAAGCCACATGAAAAACTAAATAAAATTGATTCTCTCTCACTCTCTCTCTCTCTCACACACACTCTCTCTCACTGTCCCTCTTTAAAAAAAAAAAAAAAAGAAAGAAAAAAGAACAAAAAACAAGCATGCATTCAGTTCTCCTGGTAACTCCATCTTTCCTGAAGTTCATTTTGCCATGCTTTGCAGTGTCGATAGACCTATAGCAAGAGGAAATAAGATGTCTTCTAGGCTTTTCTTCTTACAAATGTGGCTAGGGACAAGTTAGCCTGAGGCAATCACAGAATCTTTGAAAAGACATTTAGCAAGGAAATAGCTTTTTAAATACAGTACAGGATTCTGGTCATGACTTTGAGCTGGAAAGTACATGTACTTATAGGAGCTAGCATATAATATCTTTGCAAGTACTTTTGTGTATCCATTTCTCCTCTTTTTTTTTTTTTTAAAGAGAAGGACAGTGTGGTGAGAGAGAGAAAGAATCAATTTTTTAGTTTTTCATGTGGCTTTCATTGCTCTGACACTTTGTTGTGTATGTGGTGCTAGGGTTCTAACGTGCAACCTTGCTCATGCCAGGCAAGTGCTATAGCTGCTGAGCCACTGCTTCAGCCCCTATCCATTTCTCCTTTGCAAATAGTTTTCTTACCTTCTGGGCATTTGAAGCACTGACAGTACTTTTATTTGTTCACTCATTTCACAATTAATGAGCTTCTTCTCTTAAGTGCTATGTATAATAAAGGTGCCTAGAAGCACAGTTAAGTATTGTATACCATCTCTAGCCTCATTAATATTTAGGCATAGATGTTTATTCAGTAGCTGGACATTTTAAAATAAAGAGATGAGCATTTGACTACTTACCTGTAATGAGAATGATTGAATAGCTTTCTCATAAGATGGCATTGGTTCAAGCATCCTTATAGTAACAATAGTTTAGAAGGTCTCCATAAGATCTCAAAATAAGACCAGAGGGCTAAATAGGGTTCTATAGACTTTGGCACAAGGGGTTATTTGAGATTGGACAGTGGTAAAGAAAGCCAGAGTGTGTGCAAATAAGCACTGACTGTGTGGTGGAGATCAGATGGGAAGAGGGAGTGGAGAAGCAATGAATAATAGCAATAGCAGGCGCCTGAGCCAAGCCTCCCTATGAGGTTCTTTGCATATATCCTCTCATTCATGGTCTAGTTGCATGCTTCCAAGCCATTGGTGAAGAAACTGATCTGGACAAGGTCATTTAGCTAAGTGATGAGCAGGGATGAAAACTGGTCAGGACTACAAGGCTAATTTTCTTCCTTCTTTCAACCATTAAAATGGAATCTCTGTTTTGCTACTTAGAGATTATTGATATGAAAGGCTTTGGGTAAGTGGGTGTGAAAGGGAGAGAAAATGAAGGATAATTATATTGGATGTTAAGAATGAAAGTGAAAATATAGGTCTAAACTGGTATGGTGAAATAGAAAATAAAAGAATTATGTACAATTACATTCATAGCCTTGACTTCCAATCTGTTGCACCTTAATGTTTTCGGTAGACAAATTAAAGTTGGATTGTGGAACACGGTAGGGTTGAGTGATTTCTGGGTAAGTGAAACATTCTGGCTTTTGTTCTGTTGGGGACTGTACACAGGCTTTTGTGCATGCTAGGCAAGCACTTGATCACTGGCCTACACCCCCAGCCCTCTTCACTTTTAGAGACAGTTCTCACTAAATTGCCCAGGCTGGCCTCAAATTTGTAATCCTCCAGCCTAAGCCCCCAAGTAGCTGGGATTATAGGTGTGCACCACTCCCCTGTTTTTGTGTGGCACCATGGACATATTTTTTTTTTCCCGCTTCACATAGGGAATTCATAACTAATGGTGGTTGTTATACATCTTTTGTGGGTACCATGAGACCACACACACTTTTCTTTATTCTGATGACTAGTGCTTTAATAAGATAAAGTCCACACAATCCCTGATTTTCCAAGTTTGCAATATAATAAGGGATGCACAAGATTGCAATACAGTGGAATTAGTATGGGATGGTAGACATCCAGGAAGAATATAGTGTGCATCCTCCTTGGATATTCAGTGATGTGGAAAATGAGTTAGTAGAAAGATGTTTTGGACTTCATTTTACATGTATCTTGAAGGAACTCCTTGACAGGCTCTTTTGCAGAGTAATTTCCCAGGAGACTTGTGATTTTAAGCTTCGTGTTGAGGTCACAGTGAGCCTTTTGTCCATGAGACTTGTGTTCAGATCTGTGGCAAGTTTTTGTGTGGCAAATACCTTTTTACATTGACTCTCAAATGAAAAATAAATCTGTTCTGCATGTTGCCCTATCTCACTTGTGTTTTTAGTGTGGTGTCCTGAGCATTTATTTTCTTTGCAGTTTTTGTATGACTTAGTTTTAGGCAGCATTGCAGTTGAACCAGATGCTGGTGCTTAGGGCTGACATCTTGATTAGCACCTGAACAGCTCTCATCTAGGTCCACAAATGCCCACAACTTCAGTCATGTGAAAAATCGTGATTTCATGCAGTGGGTGTCTTAGACAAAAAAACACATTTATAGGCAAATTACAGGCAGCAGAGATTCCTTCTTTTTTTTCTCCCCAAAAGAGAGGGACAGTGAGAGAGAGAGCGAGAGAGCGAGAGAGAGAATCAATTTTTATTTAGTTTTTCATGTGGTCTTCATTGCCCCAACACTTTGTTGTGTACGTGGTGCTGGGGTTCAAACTTGCATACTTGCACATGCCAGGCAAGCACCATAACCGTTGAGCCATGACTCCAGCCATTTTTTTTTTTTTTTAAGAAAGAGAGGGACAGTGAGAGAGAAAGAGGGAATCAATTCCATTTGGTTTTTTGTCTGATTTTTGTTGCTTTGACACTCAGTTGTGCATGTAGTGCTGGAGTGCAAACTTGGGTCCTTAAGCATGCCAGGCAAGCACCGAAACTGCCGAGCCATCGCTCCAGCCCCAGAGATTACTTTGAAATATTCCTAGTTCTTTAAAAAAAAAGTCAGAAAGTTGAGCTGGAAACAAAGGAAAGAATTGCCTTTTTTCTTTATAATGTGAAGCAAAATATGTGCTGATACAATTATAGAATATTAAATTGTTAATACAATAAATAAAATGTTAATCCATTTTGGATTTTATTATGTTGTGTTCTTATTTATGGAGTAATGTAATTGTGACAGAGTAATTAATACTCTTCAGAGGGATTAGCCATCAAGAATGAGATAAAAGAACAGGAGAAAAGAACAGAGTTGCCTAGAAGACAGGGGAGTTTAGAAAGCGTTGAGGCATAGAATTTCCCGGCTGATTACACATTTTTGCATCGACTAGTGCTAATCAACTGGGTTATTCAGGTAACATGGATCAGAAGTGATGGTGCACCCAGATGGGACAGCTTTTTCTCTGGTTGCCAGCCAAGCCACAAGCCTCCAAATTCAACTTCCATGTGCTTAGAAAGAGTTTCCCATTTTACAGAATTTACTTATGTTTGTTATCTGTTACTAAAAGATCTTTTGGTTATCATTTACGCTATATAAATCTTAGAAAATGAAAGGTAACCAACAAGGAGTCCTCCGCTAATGAGGATTGGTTTTTGTATCAGAGCTTGGGGCCTCTCAGCACTGACAAATAGTTCTGGTTAATTTTTCTTGCCCTTTTTATTGGCCCTGGGATTTTTAATCATCAGCGTGTGCTTCCAGATTGAAGTCATTAACTTGGGCCAAAGCAGAAAGGATTTTAGAAGAGGCAGTAGTGAGGAAAAAGTAGAGAGCTAGTGGAATCTTCTGTTTTCCCACAGAAATTAGACAGAGATCAGATTATGTGAGCCCTGTCCTTCCCAGTCACCAACAAGGCAGCAGAGGGGAGCTTCTTCCTACTTGGGGCTTTCTATACCTGGCTGACATTGTAAATACTCTGAAGTGGCCGGCTTCTTATTTTGGAATTAAAAGCAGAAAATCTATTAAACGTTTATTAAAAATTCTGTGGTTTAGTTTTAAAATCAAATAATTATTTGTGAATGGATTAGACATAGTTTCTAGTTTTGTGCTTCATGTGGGTCTTCATGGCCCTTGTCTTAGTGTTCTGTTGCCTCTTCTCCCCTCCCTGCTTACTCCCAGTGACCTCCTCCAAGATGGGTGTTACACTGTCTCCTACTCCCTGGTGAAGGCAGATTGAAACAAGTGTAGGTGGGACCTCCAGTCTGCCCAAGAAATCTAGCCCAGAGTAATTTTACCCTCATGATTTCTCTCCAGTTTGCACCAGAGTAAAACAGGTTAACTGGAGAGCCCTGCCTCGATTGAACCAGGCAGTCTGGGTCAGAGTACATTTCCATGATCTGTTTCCTTAGGGCCAGAGGACTTGACAGTGTAGTCTGCATTATCAGCCCATCTGCATCAGTTTTCTATAGTGGTGGCAACGTCCTGTAATAAATAGTTTATCAGAGGCTTGAGCGTGTGAACTCTACATAGAAATATGTGTGTTTATAATTGTGATGAGCAGGAGCTTATTCCCCACCTCCAAAGGCGTAGTCAGAGTTTTATTTAGAAAAGTAGATACATATTCAAGGGAGAATGGGGAGAGTCTCAAGAAAGACACTTTTGGGATAAAGCAAGGGATATGCTTTCAAGGGAGAATGTAGGCCATCGCTGGAGGGAGAGATGGCTGAGCTTACTTTTCTTAAAGAGGGAAATGGAAATTTTGTCTCAACCAGCATTTCTACTTTTTCTAGACAAACAGGTATGAAAGTTTTTTCCTACATGCATCACTAATGGAAGAAAGCGAGGTGAGTTGCTAATGGAAGAAAACACTGTTGTTTATTGTTAAAATGGCACAAAGCAGGTGCTGTCTTAGCCAGTCGTCACATATATGCATATATTAGTTCTTTTAAAAGTTGATTGAAACATCTTTTTGGATTGAGATTTTTAAAAACTGCTTGAAGGGCTGGAGCAGTAGCTAAGCAGTTACGGCACTTGCATGGCATAGGCAAGGATGTGAGTTTGAACACCAGCACCACGTACACAAGGAAGTGTCAGAGCAACAAAAGTCACATGAAAAACTAAATAAAATTGACTCTCTCTTTCTCTATCCCTCTCTCTTAAAAATAAAAATAAAAAAACTGCTTGAAATTTAATAAAAACATGTAAAAAAGTTCATGTAATTTTTCACATAAAATCTCACATAATAATTGAGACTAAATTATTTGCTATTTTTAAATATCTGCCTTGCACGTTGTTTATGAAGATCTAACTTGAATGAACATAGCTCTGGAGGTCTCTGCCTTCCACGGATCTTCCCGAATCCCATCCTGATGCTGTGTGTGATGGCTAGGATAAGAAAAGCCCT
This sequence comes from Aplodontia rufa, assembly GCA_004027875.1. Classification (NCBI taxonomy): domain Eukaryota; kingdom Metazoa; phylum Chordata; class Mammalia; order Rodentia; family Aplodontiidae; genus Aplodontia; species Aplodontia rufa. The sequence continues at coordinate 31,471 of PVKS010018617.1, read as the reverse complement.
TGAATAGCAAGACAGGTAATAGGGAAGCAATTGCTGAGTATGAAAGTCTTAATGCTGAAGTGCATTCTTATAATGCAATTTTCTTGTCTGCCTTGTTATCTTACAGTTTTAGTGGGAACACTAATAACAATGTTATTTCAAAGAAGTAGTTAAAAAATAATCAAACTGAACAGAAAATGGAGCCTTGTCCTTTGGTTAAATATTCATTTACTGTGCTTTCTTTCTCTTGCTTCTCTGAAAACAACCATGAATCCTCTCCTGTACACTTGCACCATTATTAACCCTCTCTTAGTTTATTCAGTGGCTCAGGGTTCTTGAAATTCAACTTGCTCTTGACTCATGCGTGGAAAATGCTACTTCTACAGTTTTGTGGAAGCGAAGAATTGTTTTCTTTATGCATTGAAGTTTCTGGTGGTTCTGAGACAAAAAGAAGGGCACATCTGAGGATGCTGGAGAATGCCAGTGTGAGGCTGGGAAGTGTTAGGGCCAGCTTGGGCTCCCTGGGAAGGGAGGATGATTGTGGGTGTTATGTTGCAGTTTGATGAGGCCCCTTCCAGGAACCTGTGGGCAGCAGATGCTCTGCTTTAGTAGCTTTGTGAGGAGAGCTGCCTCTCCTCCTTCCATCCTGTTTATATATCTTATTTACTTGGCATCAGTAAGTACATCAGGGGTTTCTTTTATGTATTAAAGAACTGAGGAGAATGCAGTCAATGTTGGGGGGCAGATGCAGGTGAGAAGCACATCATTGTTGCCCTCTAGAAGCTGTCAGCTGGTGTGTGCAGGGGCAGGTGTGCACCAGGGATCTTGGAGGAGAGCAAGATTCCTGAGAGGTCACTGGGCAGGAGGTGGGCACTTCTTTGGATCTGGAAGTAAGAAGGGTGGTTCTCTCCACCTAAGAGCATAGAACTGGAGACAATTTGCTATTTCTTCCATGGTCAGATGGGTCCTTGCAAAGGAACATTCTCTGACTCAAAGTGAAGAATTGGGAAGAATGTGCAGGTATGGGTGGTTCTGTAATTTTGTTTATTCCTTTGGGTGCAATATGCTCTTGAGACTCCCTTTGTTGATGTTTGTGTCATTGCGATAGCTCTTCAGTCTTCTCTATTCCACATTAGTCTGAAGCATATGTTAAACATCTCAAATCTAGTGGATTTATGGGTTTTCTAAATAAGGGGAACTTTTCTCAGCTTTCAAAAATGGAAAGGGAATGTGGCTGCATTTCTTGCATCCTATTCCCAAAGCCCAGCATAGTGTCTGGCAAATAATAAATACTACAGATATGAATTGAAGAAGGAAAACAAGTGTGATGTTTTGGAGAAGAGCTCAGAGGCGAATAGATAAACTGAATATTATCCCAGGCTTATTTTCTCTTTAAGTGTAAGTAGTTGGGGTACATTAATGGACTTCTTCACAGCAGTGATGACTCTGAGCCATAAAGGTGATGGGGTTTCCAGCTCCTCTGCAAGTTCATGTCTCAGGGGGAGGCTATGTGAGACTTGGGACAGCCTCCTGACCACTCAGTTTTGCATAATTGATTAACTCTGCATAGCTGTTTGTGTTCCTTTCCTAAAATAAATCTCACTTTCTAATTAACTCCCCAGATTTAATAAGTGCCAAAAAACAGGATGTGTGTTGAAACTTGTGATTTGATGTGGTGATACGGCCAGTACCCCAAAAAAGTATAATTAATGATTCTGAATCTCCAAGGGCATTTTTTAGTTCCTGAACTGGTAAATAGGTCTCTAAAAGTAGCTTCTAGTTACTGTTTCCCATGTTCCAGGCACCTTGCTGAGGGTTGCTGCCCCTATCCCTGTGATCATTCCTTCAACATTCCAAACACTCACGGAAGCAGACACTGCCTGTTGATAGTAGAACTGGATTTGAGCTACAGGAGTGGGATGGTGGAGGCAGCGTTCCTACAGACCAGGCCTCTTTCCTTCTCTTTTCTTTCTCATAGGCGTATTTAGTGCTTCATTGGTTCTGCTGTCTACTGTGGACTAAAATGTGATGAACAGCATGAGTTGGTGTGGTACAGGTCCCAAAGAAATGGACTTTAATGTATAACACAAGAAAGTTTTCAGCATATTGCATCACTTGCATCGTGGTGGGTCATGGTCCTCTAATGCCCTGGGAATCAACTTTGCCCCAAAACTGTAACTGAAAAGTATGTATTTTATTATCTGAGGGAGAAGTTCCAGATGCAGGGAGGTTCTAGATGCAGGATCCAACTTAATTCTCAGAGGGCCTCAGAATATGGTCCTTGTTGCAGTATCAGGATCCCATTCTTCATTTCAGCCCACTGGGGCCAGTGCTCATTTTTTGTGTGTGTATTTTATACCAGCACAAAACTTCTGGGCTGGGAGAAACCATGAAGTGAGGGAACTTGGAATTTCAGAGTGAAAAAACAGTGAAGGATTCTGGTTGGCAAGACTCTGGCAAATTGTAAGGACGGCAAACATTTAAATCAGCAAATCAGTAACTCCTGGATGAGAGGTGCCAGGTACTTTATAAGACTTAAATATAACACGTGAGCAGTGGGGTTGAAAGTGGGGATGACACTGCTTCTGATTCCTATGTTAATAGAAATATGAAAATACAGAAGTATGTGAAAATATAGAAGTATTTTTTTTCTCAAATTGAGTTTTAGATTTTATTTTTATTTTTAAATTTTTGGTACCAGGAATTGAACCCAGGGTCACATCCCCACCCCTTTTTATTTTTTATTTTGAGACAGGGTCTCACTAAGTTACTTAGGGTCTCGCAAAGTTGCTGAGGCTGGCTGAACTTGGAACCCTAATTCCTTAACCTCCTGAGTCCCTGGGATTATAGGTGTGCACCACTGTGTCTGGATTGGCTTTTATTTTTAAGCAGAATATTATTGTAAGTTGTTGTTTTCTGTATCCATGAATACCAGGTGAGGAAATTCAAAATATACTAAATAGATTTATGTTTTAAAAAGTCATTATTAGTCATTGTATTTTTTGAATCACAGGATATAGATTAGATAATAAAAATACTCAAGTCTTATTTGGTTAATGTACAACTATGTTATTTTTATTTTCCCTTTCTGAAAAAGGCAAAATTTTTGGATATAGTATACTTATGTTTTGTAGCATTTTAGGTTTATTTTAAGGTAATCAAAAATTTAAAGTTTTAATAACATTGGAAAAGTGGATTATGTGGGAGATCCATAACTGTGGGAGAAAGAAAGAATTAATACTATTCGATGTTTCTTTTTTATCTCCTTGTAAATAATATAAATATCCAGAAGGCAATAAAATATCCTAGGCCTTCAGAGGCAGAGAAAGGAAATAAAATTAGCTGTTCTTCTTCTTCTTTTTTTTTTCTTTCAGGGCAGATAGATAGAAGTGGCTTTGGAAAAAATGTTCAGGATATTATGTTTTTGTCCTCTTCTTCTTCTTCCTTCCTTCTCCTCTCCCCACCTTATTTTTGAGTGCCAGGGAACAAACCCAGGGCCTTATGCATGCTAGGTAAGCACTCTACCAACGAGCATTAATTATAGTTTCTGAGGAAGAAATTACCAGGATATTGTGTAATTGTTGGTGAAATGTTGATTACTTAAATAAAAAAATAAAACTTTTTTAAAAAATTCAAAAGGAGGTTTTGTTACTGTTGTTAATTAAAATGAAAAAGAGCTGAGATACTGTTCCTGGTCCTCCTTTCCAGTCTTAGGAGAATCAACATTTGGATAAACCCCAAGAGTTTAAAATCACCCAGTAAGTAATCACAGATACCCAGTTAACAGAAGAAGAACAAAAAGACGTGGGAAGAACACTAGGGCCTCAAACCTGCTCAGAAACTATGTGGATGGAAGAACTTACATCGGAAGGAGTAACATTTATTTTTTCTCTTTGGGAAGGCCACTGACAGAATGGGCTCTTCTTTAAACACAACACGCTCCCTCATCCCATTGTAGATACAATTCTGTGCTCCAGTCATTCATGAAAATTAGAAAGCCTGTATGGAAGTATGAGAGAGAGAATACTGAGTATCTCAGTGAGTCATATATTTCAAACTAATTTCCCATTCTTTTGGTTTACAAGTATTTGTATCTGTGTGTCTATATCTTTTTATATTTAGTTTGTACTGTGTTTTTACATAGTGAGCTTTTCCCCTGTGTCATGAGATCCTCATCTCTGTCATCCTGTCAGCTCTGTGGTCCTCCACTAGTGTGGTGCTGTGTATTACAGCATCTGCCCTATTCACACCCCTCAGCTGCTGTGAGTCTGTTGGGGATGAGATCCTTTGCTAACCTTGCTTCATGGTTTTATGTAGCAGTTACGCAGAATAAGGGTTAGGACATGGTATTCCCATTTTCCAAAAGATGAAGACAGGATCGAAAGTGAGTTATGAGCCAGTGTTGGAAGCCTGCTCTCTACCGCTTCTTCTAATTGTGGCTTGGTGGGACACTGCCACAGGGGAGGGGAGGAATCTTGATGGGGCACTTTTGTGAACCAACACAGCTTTTGCTCAAGATTATCAAGTCCTTGCTAGACTGGAGTGTTGATTATAAGACCTGATCTGAAAACGCCTTAAGTTAAAGAGGTCTCTGGGAGAAAGTTCAAGATCCTCTGAGGGATTAACTATCCACAGTCCCCCAAGAATGAGTTTTGCATTCATCATGTGCATGAGAAAGGTAAGAGCTCTTGGTGCAAGGGGATAATGAGCCTTTAACCAAACTCTGATCCTTGTGAAGGAACCTGCCCATCACTAACTATGGATAAGCGTAGGGAAAATGGGGAGGGGGAGGAAGCAAAACGAAAAGCAGTGAACTATGAGGTGCTAAACCTTCAAAGGTTTGAGAGGCTGGCTCTTTTTGGTGACAGGGTTAACTTAGGGATTAATAATCAAGAAATGTGGAATGTTAAAACCTCTGCACCATTCAATGCAGTTCAGCAAATACTTTCCCAGGCCAAATGGAACCATTAGCCTTGTTGGAAACTCTTGGCCTTTTAAAAATGATGACATTGTAGCCAGTTTGTAAATATAATTTATGCTTGAATCTGTAGACCACGGGTCAGATTAATTTAGCAGTGCCCTAAGGGACCCAGCTGATGAGAAACTTTCTGCATCACGGCAGCTGTGTTAATGGCCCACTTCTACCATGCGAATCTAATGTTATTAAGTTACCTAATGCTTTTGTGTTTCCTGCCATATAATTTTAAACTGAAGGCACATTCGGGGGATGATTTTTATTCATATTTTGCTTCAAAAACAAACTTAACTGAATTAAAATCCAGAGCCTTCTGTACTGTTGCTTCTTATTAACATTATTTAGTCCTTGGTGGATGATAGGAGATGATCAGTATTTCACAGTTTGAGAATTCTTGCTCTCATAATTGAAGTATAGATAACAGCTTTGTACAGTTTCAAATGGTGGTTTAAACTCACTTGTAGTTGTTATCTGTTTTAGAGTGGAGTTACTCTGATTTGGAAGTTGATATTTCATGATGTGGTGTTTTAAAATGTAGTAGACAATAGATAGGAAAAACTGTTTATGAGATGTGTTTGCTTGTGTATTTTTTTTCCTATTACCAGGTCTAGCCACAAAGGAAAAATAAAATTCTGGGGCTTTGAAGCCTGTAAACCAAATGTCTCCTGCAAATGCCCTCCAGAAATTTCCAGTAATTGTTGGTGGCCATGCCCAAGGAATGAAAAAAAAAAAAAAGAAGGAAAAAGAAAAAATTTATAAACAGAGAGGAAATATGGTAGTAACTGAGAAGTGTGTCCCCCCCGTAACACCCCCTGTCCCGTAGGAAAAATGTTTAGCATTTTCCTTGAAGAAGGGTATGTGACTCTGGTTCAGCCACTGATGAAAACAACATATGGTTAGTTTTATGAGGACTGAGAGGCAGATGGCAGCCTATAGGCTAATTATGCAGTGGGCAAGATTCTTCAAACAAATCACTGTGGTTGTGACATGGCTATTTCTCACGAGTTAGACAATCTGGACTATTTATTGTCACACCAGGTAAACATGTTCTAGGTGAATGGGGAAAAGGTGCCACATGAGGGAGTATATTTACAACATCTTTTCATCTCCATATTGATCTAGTGTCTAAAGGAAAAAGAAAGTCAAGAAGTTAAAAGAGGGAATACAGTCACATCTCAGCTTGGAGCTGGTGTATAGCCCACTGGTGTAGTTTGCCTAGCATTCATGAGGCCATCGGTTCCATCCCCACATGCAAAAACTAGAACCCCTCAGATCATGCTAAGATTGCATTTTAGACAGCTGACTTTCTGGATAGCTGTGGGTTTTACCCATTAGACATCAACATTTTTCTCTTAATGACTTTGAGTGCACCTCTCTCTGAAGGCTCCCTCCCCGTCTGAGAGCAGAGCATCAGCACCTGGCAGGCCTCTGCCTCGCACATTTGGCCCATGCTTCTCACCCTGCCCAGTGCACTTATGCCCAGCATGTTCCTTGTTCAGCATGCCTGTCTCATCTCTTGAGCGTCGTATCCCCTTCTTGGCATTTCCTCTCCCCAACCTAAGTTTTCCTCCCCATCCTTTTTTACTATTATCTTATCCTGGATCTAAGCTTCACAAGGGCAGGGGTTTCAGCCTCTTCGCTGCTGTGACCCCAGTCCTTGGAACAGTGCTGGAACATGGCAGCGTTAATATCTGCTAAAGTAAGGGAGGAGTTAGTTAATTTATAAAGTCCTCTAATCTTCCCCATGGTGCTACAAGACAGGCCTTGTCTTCTCATGTCCCTCTTGTGCATTGTTCCTGGCTTATGGTTTCAGTATGTGTTCCACTGTATTGTCCACTGTATTGTAATTGCTTTTTCTTGTCTGTCTCCCCCACTGGTCCATCATGTCCTTGACAATAGAAATTTTGGAGGTTCACTGTTATGTTGACAATGCCTGGTAATATTTTTTTTTCTTGTGCTGGGGATCGAACACAGGGGCTCGCATGTGCCAGGCGAGGGCTTTACCACAGCTACATATCCAGCCCAGTAATACTTAATGATTAGTACTTATTTATTGACTGTAGGAATAAACTATTTCACCAAAGGAAGGGGTCACTGCCCTGGGCTTTTTCTTTTACAGCTGACTGTGAGGTAGGTAGTTTTGTGCCCACTTTTCATGCTTAACTGAGAGAAGCAGCTGTGATCTGAATCTAGGTGTGTCAGATGTCAAGACCCGTCTACTGCTCTATCAGGAGTTCCTAACCTTTTCAGGCAAAGATCCCATTTTTCACTGTCAAATTTCTCAAATCCACAAACCATAGTACATGCAGTTCTTACTTATCTGATTGAGAGACCCTACATAAAAATGCTATTCAAAGTTTAATAGTGCTTTAAGTTTCTATTGTTATTCATTTTGCTAATGTTATAAATTTGAAAAATAGCCAGCACAAGAGGGGAAACCCTCTTGTGTGTGATGATGCTGGCCAGCCCCCACCCCCCACGCCCCCATGGCTGTGCAGCCTACCCTCCATGAGTAGCCACAGACTTCTGGTCAGCTTAGTTCTTCCTGTTGCCATTTATATATTGTTATGTCTCCTCTCTGGCTGCCCACTTTGCTTTGGTCAGGATAGCTCTGGCCAGCCCTTTATAATTTGCTCCTTTGTAATAAGCCTCTGGGTTGAAGGTGATTGCCAAGCCTGCTAGAACTTGTTAGAGTGAGGAAAATGGACAGGTGGGCTCTGAGTGAGCTTCAGGAACTTCTTTCATACAGATTTGTCACGTTGTGTTTGGCTGCAGGCCCTGAGAGACCAGGTTCTTGAACCTTCTCAGGATACCTGTATCAGGTGAGGCCCAGCACTCATTGACTCAGTTCAGGGATGTGGGAAGTGGAAATAATGGGGGTAGGGAGCTGAAAGAGCTGAGATGGCACAATGAGGGAGCCTAGACCCGGTGGAGAGCACAGGGACCACCAAAGACTAAAGGTCAAAGTCAGCTTTATTTTTACTCTCCCACATTGTGTCCCTTTCTCAGTCTAAGCTGCTCTGGCTCCTAGGTGGTTTGGATACTTGTAAGTTTTCATGTATTCATTTTTTTTCTACCCTCTACTCTGCTGATAGCTAAAATTTGCAGCCAATTTTTATGTATGCCTTCGTGATCGGGCAGATTTGGGGTACAAATAAGATGCTATAGCAGTTGTAGTCTTTCTGCTACAGGGAAGTGGTGTGTTTTGTTTTGCTGGGGTTTTTGGCACAAATTACAACCTGTACAACTGCTGCTAATGCAAGAGTCTCTAGTCCATGGCTCAGGATGTACCAAGTCCTACGTATTCATATCTTGAGCATCAGCAAATTTTGGTATCCATGAGGGACAGGTGGAGGCAAAAAGGTATTCTGGAACTAATCCCCAATGGATAAAGGGATGACTCCATTTAAAAAGATATATATTTTTATGCATGGAGTTGTTATAATTATATCTAGATATATATGGTTGAAGAAGTCATAATAGGGCTGGGGGTGTAGCTCAGTAATAGAGCATAAGCTTAATAGTCATAAAGTCGTGGTTTGAATCCTCAACATCAGAAAACAGAAAAGTCGTAAGATAGTGATATAAGGATAGGATATTGAGTTGCAATGTCTAATAATAAGCACAGTGAATACTTATTACTAACATTAGCTTGTTAAAATGGGGGTGTTCATAGCTTTTCAGTAAATTAGGTAAACTTGTAAGAGAAGACAATGCATTTGAACTTGCTGAAAGTGAGCGGAAAGTGTTTTTCTTTTTAGCCAGTGCAAAAAAGAGTATATAGTCAGCCTCACATTACAAAATAAAAGATCCAGCTAAGAGTAGTCACAGGGCCTTGTAAAATGGATACTATGTGATAGTGAGAAACATCTTTAGCAAAATCCCCATTGTAATATGATCGAAATATTTAGGGCAGATTCCTATAATATTCCTCAGTGTTGGCAAGTGGAGCAACCAGAGAATGTATCTCATTAAAAGTAGTCTGCAGGAGGCAGAAGGATTTTCAGGGTATATACAGTACTATAGAAGGCATAATGGAAATATTTGCTCCCAAAATTTCAAGTCTTTTGACAATAGAACAGGTAAATTGTAATGAGACTGGGGTAGAAGATGGGGATGAAGGGGAAAAAATGTAGACAGGAAATATGAGCTCCATGCAGTCTGTATTTCTCCCTTTTGGTATTGTGTCTGCATTTTTTAAAATATCTGCTTTTGCTCTCAGCTATATATTTTCTTGTTGTTTATCCTATCATAGTGATTGAGGGAAGATTCTATGTATTTCCAGAATTCTCATTTTTTGTGGCCTTGGTATATTTACTTTGGTTTATAAACCTGACCTTATTCTTTTGGAAAAATCAGTTGGATTGTAAGCGAACTATATACTGAAATTGTCTTGATTTCTCATCATTCTTCCCCCTTTCTTATCATCTATGAGATTTTGTGATATTTTACATTTTCACTGAATGGGGAATTGAGTTGTTAACATGAGTTGCAATTTGGAAATTTTGTGTCATGATGAAACTGAATGAATGTGTGGTCTTTCAGGCAGTGCCCTGTGGGTTTGGGTTTTGGCCCATGTGTTAGGTGCTGGCCTTTTCATGTGCTGTTGCAGAGCCGGCATGTGCCTTTACTCTATTTTTGGGAGTTTCTACACGTGTTGTTGCAGTCTCTTAGGTAGGATCATATTTTCCAGTCTTCTTGCTGATTCTTTTCCACCAAGCGCAGGGCGAGAGGAAGTAAAGTTAATGTGATTTGATGTCTGATATAAAAATCAACATTTCCATGGATGCAAAGATTCAAAAGGGTAAAAAAATGATATTGATTCTTCTCCTTAAAAATGAGTTCTCTCTTTTGGTTTAAGAAGTTTGGTTCTGTCCTTTGTGCCCACTGTGCTCTGTGCATACTCTCATCGTAGCACTTACCTTATTTGCTAAAAGAGTGTGTTGACCTGTCAATGCTCTGGGACTGTAAGCTCTGTGAGGGCAGGATCCCCACCAACTTGGGTAATATCTGGCATGTTGTAAACACTCAGCAAGTGCTTGTGGCATAAATGGAGTGACCAACAACTCAGGGAATACCAAAGCAATCATTGGATTGGGCACAGTTTCTATAGTCTTATCTTAGAGATGTCTCAAACCAAATTCAAGTTCAACAGATCTTCCTCCCTGTACTATAGAAGTGGGGAGCCCCACTGTGAGTCCCTGAGATGGAAACTGTTAGCATCATCTTTGCATCTCTTTTAACTCTTTCCATTTCTCCTGTATTTTCCTCTTTCTTTCTCTGTTTCTACTGCTTGTATTCCAGTGTTCACTTTTGGTCGTCTACATTTGTAGTCTTCAAGGCACTTGCTGACATGAGCTCCCTGGCAGCCTGTGCTCTGCCGCAGCCAGACTCAGCTGTTCCTAGTATCCCTTCCATTAGGACACCCTGCAGACGGTCAGAGTAGATTTCCTCAAGAAGTTTTGCAGGGCATTGTGTTCCAGTGCACATTCTCGGTCTTTTGATGACCCTCAGCCCCACAGGCTCAGAAACTCATTTTATGAGCGTAAAAAGAGCTAATCTCTCCATCATGCTAACCCAGTTCAGGAAGTAGATATATAAAACTAGATCGCAGCTTACTGACTTAAAATGAGAATAGAACTGTTTCTATTTCCATTTCATGGCCTGGGAGTCTTGGTGTGGGAACAACCGGTACACATTTTCTTCCTGTAGCCAGGCCTGCGTGGGAAGCCAAATCATAATCAGATGCTTAGTTGGCCTGATGCAATAAAAACAAAGAGAAGTGAAGTGTCAGATGGCATCAGGTTAAGTCTGAGGCGTCCATTTCACAGTCAGAGGCTTCCAAGTGGGAAGACCAAAGAGAGCCTGCTTCCCTGCCTGCACCTCTCCACAGTGGGGCTGACTTTGCCAGCAGGGCCCAAAGCCTCCAAGCCCTGAGGAGGCGCCCATGGCTCTTGCTCCCTAGTCCAGTTGCTCCGAGTTACAAGGCCATTGCTGTTCTCTTTGAATATCTACTTTTCTTCACTTTCAAGTCTGGCCACGCCCCTTCTGATTGATGTTCTTGCCCCTGGATTTAATATCGTCAGTGTTAGAGGCCTTGGAGCTGTTTCTCTAGGATGAGTTTGCATACTTTGGCTTTTGAAGTTTAGCTTTCAGAGCAGAATTATTTCCCTCATTTCAAAGCCTCACTATCTCTCCTCCACACTCCCCTATCCCTGTGACCTTTCCTGAAAACCTTTAAAGCCTGACTCTTGTTGGTGGTAGTCTTTATTCTTCACTTCCCCTCAAGGTCCTTGGTCCTCTTTGAGCTTGCCAGCCTTATTTTCTGCTTGTGTCCCTGTGGATAAGGAATGTGGGTCAGAATCCTGAGGGTGTCACTATGCTGGAGTTCCCTCTTCTAAAACCCATCTTGACTCTTTCCAAGATTGTTGTAAGGGTCAAGGAAAGTTGTCTGTGTGGGATTCTGCATAGCGGATGAGACTTCTTTTTTAAACATGAGCACCACCCATGCATGATTTCATTTAGTGCTCTTTGAAGGCGTACCACAGGTTGAACATCCCTAATCAGTGAAATCTGAGGGGCTCTGGATTGTCAGATAAGGGGTGCAAATGTCAGTACATCTGTGCAAATGTTCCAAAATCTAAAAAAATCCTGAAATCCAAAATGCTTCCAGTCCCAAGTGTTTTGGATGTTTGTTTTGAACCTGTAGTGTTATCCCTGCTTTACAGATAAAATAAGAGAATCTCAGAGGTTAGGCTTTGTGCCCAAAGTCTCAGGACTGATAGGAACCACATGGGTTTGCCTAACTCCTTGAGTCTTCTTTGAGCCTTGGTGCCTCTGCAGCATCACACTGGACTCTTGATTGACTGCCCCTCCACACTAGCTCTGCCTTTTTCTACCTCTCTGTCCTCTGTCCCAGCCAAGTCCGACCTACCTTTCTTTCCAAGCCTCTGTCTGGTTGTACCTTCTGCCTCACTCCCTCTGCTGCCTTCTTTTCTCACCATCGTCTCTGAACTCCTGTGGTACTGGAGGAATATGTGAGGCAGATCCATATGTAATTACATCCCAGCCATGCTGTGCTGCTTTGAACAAGCCAGCCACACTCTCTGGATCTCTGGAAAAAATGGGCATGATAATGACACTGCCTCATGGAATTTCTAGATGATTCCATAAAACAGTGTGTGGAAGTTCTTTGTAAATGGTAAGATGTTCCTGCCTTCCTCAATAGAGCAGTTACTTTCAACCTTATTTTTAGCTCCACAGTAACAAATGTATAGTCATATACCACTTAACAACAGGAATATCCTAAAAAAATGTGTCATTAAGCAGTTTTGTCATTGTGTGAACATGATGGAGTGAATTTACACCAACTAAGATGCCTATAATGTCACTAGGTAATAAAATCGTATGGGACCACTGTTGGGTATTTAGCCAGTTGATCAAAGTGCCATTTTGCAATACATGACTAGATATTTTAACCTTGACTTGGTGGTGGTGAGCATACACCATGAATTAAAAATTCTACAAGAGTATTACCTGTGATTCTTTGTGGATGTGTCTTAAAAACAAGGCTGATTTTGACACATTTCATTGATGTTGATTCTCCACTGTGAGAGATACCAGGGTTTAGAAAAAACCACCCGACCTGGGTGATGGTAAGTTCCTTGAGGGCAGGGAGTATACATCTCACTTCTGCATCACATAGAGAAGCTAACACATAGAGAAGCTCACTGGGTGTTTGTTGTTTGATTTCTAGCTGGGGGTGGGCAGGAGGGAGGGACTTCTGCCAACTATAAGTCAGTTACTGAGTGACCCTTTGCAAGGGTTGGCCAGGCCCCTGAGGGCAGCTTTGTTTCTGCGAGCTCAGGAGCCTGCAGCCTCTTGAAGATGTGGCTCTGCATCTCCTGCACTTGGCCGAGGACTGCGGCACAGCTGTTTCCGCAACAATCAACTACAGTATTTGATTCCTCTGCTCGAGGCCAAGGCATGTTTGTTGGCCTGCAGGGCAAGTACTGTGTTGACATTTGAATCTCTTGTACTGTGTGGGCTGCCTCTGCCCAGGGCTGTGTACCTACCTGTCCCAGAGGCAGCATTCTGTTCCTGGGTCCCTGCTGGACAGGTGATGACAACATCCTAGCCTCCGAATAAGGTGCTGCTGCATGTGTGCCACCCGCCTGTCCCAGCATCCAGACTCCCAGTGTCAAAGCTTCTTACATCATCTGGCTCCTGGGAGAAAACAAGCCTTCTGCTTGTGGTGCCTTAGCACCAATTTGTCACCCACTTCACTGGGCTCTGTCCCTCTGCTTCTCCTCTGTATGGCATCTTTCTTTCCCAGGGCTGCTCCAGCTGGGCTCTGGCCTGGCGTTGGAATCACGTGTTCTATCCTCAGCGTTTGACATTGTTCTCAAGGTTGTGGCTATATCCCCACGACCCTCCTTTCCTAATGCAAAGGTTAATGGATTTGTTTTTTCCCTGTGAGATTTATTCAGGCTGACCCCCTACACCCACCCCCAAGGCTTTCACAAGCCAAGTCAGAGACCGATTTCTAGCCACTTTCAGAAAATGCTGGGGCTCTGCTTTGGTTTCGTGCAATCAGCACACATAACTCTTGTTCTCCTTTGGTTCTGCAAAATGTCACTTGCTTCTCCCCGCCCTAGAAAGAGTTTAGGATTCTCAGCAAGGATGATAAGGATTCATAATTTCAGGAGCCGGACAGAGGCAAAGTCTTTGTCAGCGTTTTCCTGAAACAGCCCTAGTGGGAAGCCGTGCCCCAGCCTCTCCTCTATTTCCCTTTGAGATGCAGTCTGCCAGTGTCTTTCTCTCCTAAAACCAAAGAACTTTCCCTGGTGTTTCTTACTGGTTCCTGAGTAGCTCACTTGGCTCTTTATCCAAGCTTGTGTTAATTTCCGTCCTGATTTGTACCCTGAGAGCCTTTGGGTGTGTGGTTCACAGAGAAGTGTTGTTGTGATTGGGCCACTTCGCTGGCAGTGTCTGCTTCTGTCACTCAGGTGCCAGAGGGAAAGGAAGAATAAAGGTTGCAGCTCACTCAGCAGAGGCACGTGTCACTTCCACACAGCCCCTGGGGTCCTCAGCTGCTTGTGACAAGGGCTACAGGCAACTTTTCAGTCTCTGTAAGAAGTATATGGAATTCCTAGTTTAGAGCACACTGAATTTAATGCGGCTGTGGAATTAGATTCTGTGAATTGTATCACCCCAACAACAGCCTCTTTAATCATTGTTCTTGCCATAATTCAGTTTCAAGTGGATTACTTTAAGAAATCCATGTGTGAAAAAATTTCTCAGGTGGTAAATGCGTGGTCTACTGTGTATCTCTTTCCTCCTCAATTCTTTAAGATCCCCAGAGTGGAATGAAAAGCTGCTTCAGAGTTCCCACATGAAGTCCTAGCAGTGGAATCTGATCCACAAGGAGATATATTAGGAAGCAAACAGGTAAATATGCTTTCAAGAATTATATGTTAAATAATGCATGAGAGTATGTAAGTATTTTAAAATTTAACTGACATGTGGGAATTGGATGTGCCTAAGATCTTAATTAAATAAATTTCACAGCATAAGGGAACAAAGCAATCTGTATGAAAAGGGGAAGTGCAAAGTGCCCCGGAGTTTGTAGCTGTCACAAAGGGCTCTCTGAGCCATATTGTGCAGGATACAAGGCTCAAGAAAAGCAAGTCTGTAAGTGGCAGGTACTGAGAAAGTGATTTATGTCCCATGAAAATCTGTTCAGTGTTGTCCTACTTCCAGGGCATCTGATGCTTAAGGGAGCCATTGTCTTCACATTCAGGGTGGGGACAAAAGGGCTTCAGTTCCCGCAAGGTGCTGCTTTGGGATAGTGAGATTCTGTCTCCTGTAACAGTGAGGGTGAGAACATGATTGTCCAGGCTTATAAAGCAAAGCTCTTATTTTTAGAGTAGTGACAATAGAATTTACAGTAGAACCTTAAAAATTGGGGGCACAATTTATTTTAGTGTCAGGACTCAAGCAAATGGTGGAAGTTAAATCATATGCCTCATTAAAAAACGTTTGAATGTTATTTACCCTCATTTAAATTTTGAGAATAGGAATAAATGACTATTGAGGTTAGGCATGGGAAGCTGTAATTGATAATGAGATGAAAGTACTCAGCATGATCAACTTACTAGATCACCTTATTTTTTGGTGTCTGGTTTTACTTTTTTCTTTTGAGTTTTTTCATTTATTTAAATTAACTGGCAGCATTGCACATATTAATGTGATCAGAGTGGTTCTGTTTGTGTTTGATAGTAGACACTGGTTATTATTTGAGTCATAGAAAATAGCGGATTTTACACAGGGAGAGGTGTTTACTTCTTTTAAAGATTTTATTTGTTTTGGGCAAGAATTTGTTAGAAATGGCAGAATTTGCTTCATATAAAAGCACTTAAACTGTATAAATCATTTGGGTTTCTAATGCTTTGTAACGGCTTTTATGTAATTCAAATTGGGAGTGTCACATACACACCACACACAAACAGACACACAAGGGCAGTGACAGCAGAAGGACATATACACTGGTGAAATTGCTGCCCATTTCTTCAATAAAGGGTGATGATTATCTCCCGTTTTATTTTGTCTTATTGTACATTTTTTGTGTGTCTACCTCATACCAGGAAGTACTTGTTGGCTGTAGGCCTCAAGGAGCTGACAGTTTAAGGCTGATTTTCTCAGCCTGGGCACTCCTGAGGCTATGGCCAGGCCGCTCTGTGGTGGACATCTTGTGCACTTGGACGTTCTGTGATATCCTTGGCCTCCACCTCGTTGAGATAACCAAAAATGTTTCCAGATGTTGTCAAATGTGCCCTGGGGGAGGGGCAGAACCATTGGCGTAACCCAGTGTGTCTTGCTGTAGCAGCCTGGGAGCCACCACAGGCAGCCCATTGCTTATGTTTATTTCTAGTTTTAGTGAAGTTAATTGGAAATGCCCTGAAGAGATTTTTATTCCATTCTCATAATGTACCGTTTTGGAAAGGCCAGATAAGAGCTGTTTACTGTGTACATGTGAATATGTAGGATGCCTTCATCATTGCCATCATCTTCTTCATTATCAAGGAAAACAGAGCCCTCGAATCTGGAACCAAAGACTCCATAGACAGCAGGGGAGCTTTGTTTTCAAGGAGCTTCTAATGTTTCCTGTATAGAATCTATTGAGACCATGAAAGTTTTAGAGGCTAATATTGAAGCCAGTCACGGTGGTATGTAATATCTTAAGCTACTCAGGAGGCTGAGGCAGGAGGATGGTGAGTTTGAGGCCAGTTCAGACCACACAATGAGATGCCCATATCCATAAATACATTAATTAATTAAAATAAAATAAAAATTTAGAAGAACTAGATCAAATTGTTGAAATCTTAAATGTAGTAATACAGTATTTTTTATG
Source organism: Aplodontia rufa (assembly GCA_004027875.1). Classification (NCBI taxonomy): domain Eukaryota; kingdom Metazoa; phylum Chordata; class Mammalia; order Rodentia; family Aplodontiidae; genus Aplodontia; species Aplodontia rufa. The sequence continues at coordinate 15,104 of PVKS010018617.1, read as the reverse complement.
ATCATTTCTAAAATGAAGCCTGTCATCTGACCAGCTTTTTATTACATGCACCATGACAGTTGTGCATAGTCAGGCATTTGCATTAAAAAGGAAAAATCAAATTCAAAACCTACTCAAATTGGTTCTAGTTCTATTTGTAAGTATAAACTATCATACCTGGTTTTCTAAAAATAATCATTTAACAGTGGTTTACCTTAAAGTGGTGTGCAGAAAGTGAGAAGAGGGTGAACTGTTGAGACATGGCCCTTTAGGAACTGACTTCTTGAACCTCTGCGTGCTCTGACCCGTGGTGACTGTGGCATACTGCAGTGGCCTTTCCCCGCATGTTGTTTTAGCATTATCTGTGTTGTACAGAGCGAAACTGGTGTCAGTCTGTTACTGTTCATACAGATTTTTAATAAGAAACCTTTACCAAGGGAGCTGCTTGGGACTCTGTTTTTACAGCCTTGTGAACCATGACTTGGAACTGGCACGTTAGGTTGTGGCCTTGGACTTCAGTACAACCATCAATATTGTTGTTAGAGAAATTACAGTGCACATCCATTCCAAATTGTAAATGCTAATCTTTTATTCCCTTTTCAATAGTAAAACCATTAACTTAAGAAAAAAAATGCCTACCATGACCCCTAGTTGATTCCTTTCCTTTCCTCAATTTCTTTTTGACAAACCTTATTACTTTTGTCATTAGTAAAGCATATTCAATAAATGCTGGGTATCTACCATTTGCTACAAGTTGCTCCAGATTCTAGAGATGAGACAGTGGAAAAGACCTGACCTTCGTACTCAAATAGGGGAGAGCATTTTGCTCGTGCCTTGCCTCCCACAGTCAATGGATGGTTGTCTTTCATGCAGTGGTACAGGGAACCCAGGTCCTTCCCTCTTGTGGCTCTGGTAACCTTATTGCACTCCACTTTGTGTGAAACAGGGAAGGAGGGTTTGGGGTATACACTGACTTCTTGACACCTTGCATCAGAAGTGACACATACCGGCCGGGCACAGTAGCACACGCCTGTAATCCCAGTGGCTTGGGAGGCTGAGGCAGGAGGATCACAAGTTCAAAGCCAGCCTCAGCAACTTAGCAATATACTGTCTCAAAATTAAAAAAATAGTAATAATCAATAAAAAGGGCTGGGACTGTGGCTTAGCAGCTAATCACTCTTGGGTTCAATTTCTGGCACCAAAAAAAAAAAGTGACACATACTATTTTTCTCATAGACTGTTGGCAAAGATAGGTCACCAGACCCAAGATTTTTTTTTCTTTTTTTTTCTTTTTTAGAGAGGCAGGGACAGTGAGAGAGAAAGACAGAATCAATTTTATTTCGTTTTTCATGTGACTTTTATTGCTTCAACACTTTGTTGTGTACCTGGTACTGGGGTTTGAGCCCACGTCCTCGCGCATGCCAAGCAAATGCCAAAATCGCTTAGCCACCGCTCCAGCCTAGAGACATGTGGTCTTGATGGGCATCCAGAAGGAAGACATGGAGTTAGGGTAAATAGTAAACTAGCCATGTACCTCATTATGTTAGTTGCAGACTGTTACCATTGCTTGTGTATATATGTATGTATTTTAATTTTTAAAAATTCTTATTTATGTGTTGTTGCAGTTAGCTTTTGCATCTCTGTGACAAAATGCTCAACAAGAACAACTTAGAGGAGGAAAAGTCTATTTGAGACTCATGGTTTTAGAGGTCTCAGTTAGTACATGGCTGACTCCTTTGCTCTGGGCTCATAGAGAGGCAGTACATTATGGTAGAAAGTCCCTGATGAGGAAAGCTGTTCAAGAAACAGAGAAAAAGAGAAGGAAAGAAGGCTGAGATGGGCAGTGGCAGGGGACAGGAAAGGACTGCAGGAGGAACAACCCTTCCAGGAAACCCTCCCAGTGATCTTCCTCCTCCTGCTATACCCCCACCTGCCTACAGTTAACACCCAGTAGTTTATTCAAACTAGGATGGATCGATTAGGTTACAGCTCCCATAATCTGATCATTTTACCTCTGAATATTCCTACATTAACAGGAGTTTTGGGGGGACACCTCACATCGAAGCCATAACATGTATGTATATATGTATGTATGTATTTTTGCAGTACTGGAGATTGAACCCAGAAGCTCAAGCATGCTAGGCAAGTGCTCTTCTATTGAACTACATCCCCAGTCCATTTTATTTTTTTACTTTGGGCAAGTTGTCACTAAGTTTCCCCAGGTGGCCTGGAACTTGTGATCCTCCTGCCTCAGCCAACCCAGTAGCTAGCATTATGGGCATGCATCATGACACCCAGTGTAGTTGCCTATATAGAATACCTTCACCTAAAATAATTTGCAAGACTCTTTCTTGCACTTGGTGTAGATGTTGGTGCTTCTGAAAGTCCTTCCAAACTCTCCATTCCTCTTACATGGCCTTTTTTATCCTCTTCTTTTCTTTAGAATCTCTATAACTGAAACTTCTCCCTCTCCTCCCTTCCCCTATCCATTAGAATTGTATCACAAGGATGTAAGATTTGCCTTGCTTGCTGCTGTAGCTGCAGAGCCTACAATAATGCAGTGCACTTGACTGATGATGAACTAATTGAGGATACGGCTTTGTCATGTTTTAGTAAATACTTGCCAAGCAGATCCTTGGGTTACTTTCTGAGCAGGGTGGGTAGGCCCCTGCCCTCCTTGAGTACACAGTATATTCAATATCTCATTCAACATTCTTTCTCTTGTGCTACATGCTTGTGAAGTAAAAGAACTAATAGCATTCTTAGAAAGTCTTCCTGCATTAAATATGTAATTCAGTTTTAGCAAATCATGAAAATCTAAGCAAACTCTTAACAGATCATAGAAGAAGCTTGAGGATATAAAATCTACCCTGCTTTGCTTTAGCCTTTAAAAAAGTCTGTTTAAAGTCACTCTCTTCATTGCTAATAATAACACCAGTGTGGGGGGAGGGAGCATGAAGAAAGAGTCATTTGTCACCAAATGCTAAGTTAACAACTTGTCTTGTTATCTGGGTGGAACACATAGTCATTAAATGGCATTTGGACTAAATCTGATTAGAATCTACTTGAAGATAAATGGAAATGGTGCTTTTGCTTAGAAATATTGCATTTTCTATTTTAAGATGTTGTGGATAGAAAAATGATAGAAATTAGTTCTAAGAGAATGACTTTTTTGGTGGGGGGGGGAAAGATTGGTTATATGTTAGCAGAAATTCTTCAGGGAAGTGACATCTCTAGAGGGGGAAACACAAAAGCAGCTCACTAGGGTTGATTGGTTCCTGCTACACAGAGGAAAAATAACAGAAACCACTGGTTGGTTTTCTGTGGGTTGTAACAGTTGGTTGAGTCAAATTTCTACTTTCTACCAATTGTGAAGATTTGGCCTTAATTTTCAGAAAAACTGAATGCTCAGGTTCTGTCTGAAGGTAAAGGAGTTCCTTCCTCTATTAAGGATGGCTCGATGTTTAAAGTTCTTACAAATGCACAAAAGCTTTTGGAGTCTCCTTCTTATGTTTGAAGTATCTCCAACTAGTGGTTATTAAAGTAATTTAAGCAAAATGATAGTAAAGAAGCTACTTTAAATTAGTGTTCAAGAAAATAAGAATATATGTATAATATTTTAGCATACATGAAGGATTAAACCCTCTTATGAACTCCTACTCAACAAATTGTTATCCTATTTTTACTCATGTTTATAAACTTCCTTTCTGCATAAGACAGAGATAAATAAGGCTCAGTACCAGTTTTCCCCTCATTATAACATAACTTCAGACTATTAATGTTGGTAACATTCAATATGAATATCTGGTCCTGTTTTGCCATTTGTATTGTTTGAAGTTATGCTTTATGGTTTTCAGATTTGATAGGTTGGAAAGGCTAACAGCTCAGCCTCATCACTGCCAGTTTGCTGTCAAAAACATAGAGGGACAGTGTCTTAGACTGCCTGGATTCTTGAAGGGCATGTTTCCTTCTGTGCTGTCCCCACCATATTCCAGGAAGGGTGCACGTGTGCCAGAAAGACTGCAGGTTTGGGGCAGAGGCAGGTTAGGATTCTGCTGTGCCACCCTGAGGGGGTCTTTCTTCCATGCTTATCCCATGTCTTTGTTAGTTAAGTGGGGGATATTTACAGGGCCTATGCCATAGGGTGCTGAGGGATTAAATGAGAAATCATACTGAGTCCTAGCACAGGTTATGCCCTGCTGCTATAGAAAAGGAATTAGCATTTTCAATTTGTTGTCTAAGTGGCAGTCTGAGAAGCCTTGCTGTCTCTCGGTTAGACTCTGCCCTGCTCACAATGCAATTGGCTTGCCCATGTGCTTTCAAACACCTCCACTGTGCTCCAGGGCTCCCTGAGTGTGAACAGGTAGCCACTGGTGTGGAAGGCTGGTGGAGGGGTCAGGAAGCCCACCTGGAATATCAGAATCCAGAGACTGCCTTCTAGAGTGCGGAGATGCTGGGAAGAAAGATTCAAAGGCTCTTTGGCACTCTGTGTGCCTTAATCAAGAGCCTCAAAACCGGTTCAAACATGGCACATAGCAGATCTGTAAGCCTGCCCCCTCGAAGTCCCCCATGGGGACTGTGGGTGTTAGCAAGCTGTAGTGTGCAAGCCATTGACCCTCTCTTCTCAGCAACTTTCCAGAATTTCTGTCTGAAAATCTCTGTTCTGAGATCCAGGGAAACTATAAGACTTGTTAAGACTTGGGTTTCAATTGCCAGTTTCTTTAAATATTACCTTTTAAGATGGAGCCACCTGCCTCAGCCTCCTGTTCAGCTGTGATTACAGGTGTGCACCACTATGACTGATATAGAGAAAAATTTTTTTGTTCAATTATATTTGTTATGTTCAGTTCTTGAGATAAGCATACTTTTATTTGTTTTATCCTTCTTCTAAGCTGTTGTGTTTTAAAGTAAGTATTTCAGTAATTGATGAAATAGCCCAATCAAGAGGATTCTAAAGTAGGTCCCATGCACCTATTCAGGGATTTAGTCAACTGAAAAGTTTTTGTTAAATAAAATCCTCACTTCTTGGACCACATCTGATGATTGGCATTTCATAATGTAACAAATATAACTATGGCTAGAATAACTGGAAAGAGATGATTTCCATGTACACCTCACACCTGTGTACATGCTTATTTGAGTATTTAAAGTCATTCTGTTTAAAGAAATGAAGTAAAGAACAACGAACAAATTGAAGTAGAAACGTTGAGTTTTCGCCATGTGCTTGTTCACACCTCTTCGGCTATCCTGATCAAGTCCTCAAGGGATCAGCAGAAGGGAACTGTGGTTCCCGAGAGTTTGTTGAGGATTTGTATTACCTATAGTGACTGTTAGAATTTACAGTTTCTGAGAAAATAGCCCCAAAATACTGTAGCTCTTCCTTACGAATTCAAGTCAGCAGTCACAGCTGCAGGTAGGGCATGGTAGCGAGAAAATATGTTTTCTGCGAGCCTTTGATCCTCCCAGATGACCACACTGGTTATAACTACCACCAGCACCTTTTTAATTATACACTAGTGGACAAGGGAGGAAGAAGTCTGTCTGCATCTTGCATCAATAGCTGTAGATAGTGCATTCCAGAGACTGCTGTGGTACTGGTAGTCACAGAAGCTAATGGCCCTGAGTGGCCCTGGGTGTGGTGGTGCTGGTGAAGGGCTGTAGAAAGGCTGGCACCTCCCCTGCCTCTGGATGTTTCACCTCTGCGTTAGAGCTGTTTCCCAAAACTATCATGAAACCTCAACCTTGGAGAGGTCTGTTCTGGCCCCCACCTCAAAAATAATTTTGTGGTCAAAGAAGTTTAGGGAATGATGCAAAATATCTTCTTTACTGTGCACATTTGCATTAAAGAGCCTGAGAAGTTTCTGTATTCAGTAAATGAGCCTATTTTACCTTGATTTTACAAGGTTGACTCGAGACTGTGACCACAGAACTTGCTCACACACATGAGCACCCTGACTCCCTCTGTGATGACTCTGGAAAATTTGCCATTCGTAGGAGACATTGTCATGAGTTTCTTTTTTTTTTTTTTTTAATTTTTTTATTTTTGAACAACCTTACAAGATTTTAACAAAATAATATAAAATGTGTATAAAATGTGTATATATTCTGGATATTGCAATTATCCCCAGGAGTGCCTCCCCCAATTACTCTCCCTTATCCCTCCCTTCCCTTTCCCATTATAACTCTAAAAAAAGTATTAGATTGTAAAGCATTACATCTTATCTGGATTTAACTCATGTTACTAGACCAACTTTCTCCTTGTCCAGGGTCTAGTCCCCACCTCCACAGATGAGTGGAGACAATCGACCCTCAGACCTCTGGGTTAAGCTGATTTTACTCAGCATGATCTCTTCCATGCCATCCATTTACCTTCGAAGGCTGCAATGTCATTGTTTCTAATTGCTGTGTAATATTCCATGGTATAAATGTACCACAGTTTTTGGATCCATTCTTCCAGTGAGGGACATCTGGGTTGTTTCCATAGCCTAGCAATAGTAAATTGTGCTGCTATGAACATCGATATTTGTCACGAGTTTCTGAGGGCTCCGGATCTCAAGTGTGTAGGAAATAAGAAGATACTGGCCATATTGAGTAGCGTAAGAGGTGCTGTTGGTCTCTGCAGGAAGAGAAGACATGGATGAGCGCATCTTAGTTCTGGATTTGTTTGCTTAGCATCCCTTTTTTATTTTAATTCAGCGTAGAACAGACACCACCAATACAATTATGAAAACACATTTTGAAGACGGGAAGAACTTTTGTTGACGTATTTGTACATTGTCTGTGAATATGGAAATTGAAACATCAAGACCCATCATATTTTTAAAAAATAAACTCTTTAAAGAAGTTTTAGATTTAGAGAAAAATTGCATATCTAACAGAGTCCCCATTTACTTTGCATCCAGTTTCCCATTATTAACACCTTACATGTTTAAGGGTATGTTTGTTACACTGATGAACCAGTATTGATACATTACTATTAACTAAAGTCCATACTTTATCCAGAGTTCTTTAATGGGTTTTGTGTGTTGGGGGATGCTGCAGATAGAACCCACACACTACATGGGCAGTCTACCTCTAAGCTACATCCTCAGCCCCTCATTTCTTCAGTTTTCACCTAATGTCCATTTATGTTCCAGGATCTTATCCAGAATACTTCATTACACTTAATGATTGTGACTTCTTTGGCTGTTGTTGGCTGGGATAGTTTCTCAGGCTTCGTTTTTGGTGAGCAGTTTTGATGAGTACTGTTGAGGTGTTTTATAGAATGCCTGTACAACTTCTACATGTCTCTCAGGATTTGTCTGTTTTTCTCATCATTTGGCTGAAGGAAGGAAGACCCCAGCCATAGCTTGCCATTTTTGTCCTATTCAAAGGTACATCCTGTCGATGTGTCTTATACCCATGTGATCGTGTCAACATGCTCTTGATCACCCCGCTGAGGGAATGTCTGCTAGGTTTCTCCACTGTAAAGACACTTTACCTTTTTCCTCCCTCCTTTTTACAATGTACTGTGGAAGGAAGTCACTATGCACACCCCCACTTAAGGAATGGGGGATCTGCCTCTTCCTATTGCAGGCAGAGAATCTCTGAGCTGTTTGGAGTTTCTGGTTAAATTCTAAGTGTGTGACCTGAGAAGCCACTTAGAGGGTAGAATGGTCACTGTTGTATTCACTGTAGTTACTTACAAACTTAGTCTGATGGAAATTTTATTCTGAGGGGGAAAAAAAAAGCGCCTCTCAAATTGCTGCTACCTAGGCTTGATCAGAGGCCTTCAGATCTGTGACTCAGCCAAGATTTGTCCTTAGCAGCGTGCCAACAATGCCAGATGTTGCCTTCTCTTTTTGTGTCAAGATTCAGTACTGTTTGTGTATTTTCATCTGCCTCCACGGGTTTAGTGGCATTTTGGGAAACCACAGGCCCGTTGGTACTGCATATATTAAGAAAGAGTATGGAACCCATTTGGAAAAAAGCCAGTATGGCAAAACATGCTATTTCCTATCTTTAAAAATTTTAAGGACTTTACTATCAAGGTAATCTTTTTGTGTCTGTTAATTGGTTTTGGCTTTAAGTCACTCCTGATAGGAGTATATTGTTATACCCAAGTCTCTTGATAGGAGTATATAATTAAAGATTTTCTATGCAGTAAACTTTCAGTTTACTTTGTATTTAATATGATGCTTATCAATACTGTTACAGAGCTTGTTTTGCTTTTTGGTTCCTTCAAAATTTTGGTATAATTTTTAATAAATGTTTTACTTAATAATAACCATTTTCACTTACTTTTTGATGAACACATAATTGGTGAGAATAAGAAATTTCTTTAACCCATAGCCTGCATGTACGTACCTACCCCTGGATCTTTAGCAAAGAATAATAGTAAGTGGATATTAGAGGACTTCACTGCTGGAAATGAATAATAGCCATCTCAACCCAAAGAAGGAAAAAAATGGGTTAATAGAAATAATTTTTGCAGTCTCAAGGTTTTTATTTTTTTTCCTGTCAGTTTTCCTTAAGTCTTTGGGATTGGCTACTACATGCCTATTGGTAAGTATTAGTAAATGAATGAATAAATAGCAAAAGAATATAATAGAAAAATTCAAAGACATCCAGTTTGTTCAATAACTCTGTTATTTTACTGAGAACACAGGAAGTTTAGGTTGTGGTTTTACATGACATCATATACTGCCATTTCTCCATGAAAAAAAAATGTTCCTGGTTCATTAGAAGAACAAAGTAGTTGAGTGTCTTGTGTTTTTCCTCAATGGGCAGCTCTGCCTCCAGGTGCTCCATCATCCTAGCGCATTTGAAACCCACTGTGTGGATAAGTAAGATGCAATTAGGAAGCCTCCAGGAGCTTCCTGAGGCAGGAAGAAGCTGGTCATCCCAAAGCTGTGTAATCATTATTTCTCTCTCCTTCTACAGGAAGGATGGAATTGACTTTCCCACCCACAAATTTGGCATAAAATTTCTCTGCAGCTCCAGCCAAGACTGTCTCAGGATTGTGATGTCTCTGTTGGGTTGAGTTGTAGGTGGAGCTATCAGGCTGGCGCTAGGAGGCTCCCTCACCAGTGTGTGTGTGTGTGTGTGTGTGTGTGTGTGTGTGTGTAAGAAGAATGGAAAAATTGCCTTGTTCTTTTCTAATAACATCCTAACAGTGTGGTTAGATTTTTTCTGTTTAAAAGAGTGGGCCATATTTCCAGGAATCTGTTAGATTTTGTTTGTTTTGTTTTTACATAGGGTCTCTCTCTGTTGCCCTGGACTCAAACTCAGGCTTAGGCAATCCTACTGCCTCAGTCTCCAGGGTAGCTGCACTACTGTACCCAGCTGTTTATTGTTCGTCATCCCACTGATGCCACTGTTGTGGATGTCGGGTTTGTGTCCTCTCAGAGTCAAAGAATGAGACCGAGGGACACCGAGGCAAGGGTAGTAGACAGACTTTATTTTATAGAAAGTAAAGCTTAGGGAAAAGAGTAGACTTCCCTCAGAGTGGGAGAAGGGGACAGAGCCTATGAGCCAATGGTTTGCCCTTTTTATGTGACGTCCTCTCCTCAGTTGGTCACTGCTTCCCTGCCCTTGTACCTAGGACACAGGAGTGGGGAATTCTGGTCCAGTCTTTGGTTCATGCCTCAGGCGCCAATAGAAAGAATGTGGTTCCTTCCTTAGCAGCAGGGAGGGTCTGCAACTGGGCCTATCTTGTCAGACCCTTATTAGCTTTGGGGGATGTCAAATTAATCTTAAAGAAAAAAAAAGTTTTGATTGACTTGAGCATTCTAACTACTCTTGACCGCCTAACTTTTTCTATCTCACCACTGATGAAGCTGATGGTGGGGGTGAGGGAAGGGAGGCATGAACAGCAGACTGCAAATTTATAATTTATCTCATATATGTACATATCATATATACATATATATATATATATATAATTTATTTATTTATATGTGAGTGACCGGTGTCATTCATTCAGCATTTATTTTTTAAAATACCTATGTACTAGTAGTCCCTGTCCGGGGAAAACACAACCCGATAAGATGGACAAGGTCTCCTTTATGAAGCATACAGCCTAGTGGAGAAGTAAGCTGAGAATCAACTACAAATATAATTAAAAGGAGTATTTTCAGAAAGTATCTAGGGGGATATGATATGAAGGAGGGATGAACTAGCAAAGGTAACCAGAAACACTTCTCAGAGGCATCATCTGAAATGAGCCCTGAGGGATGATAACCTATCCTAACGAAAAAGAGAAGTAAGAAAGTCATTTAGCAGGAAGGTTGAGATGGGAAATTGGAGAGGTGGGAGGAAGAAAGGAGTCACAGAGAGAGGGTGCGTGATGTGCCCCAGAAAACTGCACTCGTTGGCAGTTTCACAAACTCAATGTACTCATGTAGCCAGCACCTGGGGACTGAAACTGAACATCTCTAGTACCCTGGGGGGTGTTGCTGGAAGCCACAGTCACCCCATTGCTATTCCTTTGTGTTTATGATCCTCTCCCATTTCTCAGCCTTGCTACAGAGAAAGCTGTGATATTCTCAGGCACCTCCTGCAGCATACAAGATATTTTTCCTGGGATTTCAAAATAATGCAGTTTCTTCCCCCCAACCCTCACCTCACACGTATTTGGAATAATTTGGTACGTGAGAGACACATTACTTTGTTTTTCCCAATTTGTTTAATACACATTTTCTTCTTTAGAAGCAAGACTTGTCCTTTCAGAAGGTTCTTTCTGAGAATATTTATAAATTTGACCTTTCAGTCCAAGCTGAAACTTTTGTTTTCATTTAGAATTTATGCATATTTTAACATAGTTTATGTTTTTCTGTGATAATAGAATACTTCAGAGTTTATTGTGTTGTTATATTCAGAATCTTATATATAAAAAGCCCACAGGGGTACCTAACCAAATTTAAACTAGAAATAAGTTAGAGCTGATGTAATAATTTCACATAGCTTAGTGTGCAGGATGAGATTTTGAAAGTTATTATTGCGTAGTGAATCTTTATGATGATTATTGTGTACAATGGTATTATGGATGAGCAGCAACCAAATGAATATGATTAGTATGTTAGATCGTGGATTAATAATGTCAAATGAGAACTTTTTAATGCACTCTTTCCATAATGGTTCACACTGTGAACACACAAAGTATGAGGCCCTGAGCTTCACTGAGGCACAGCAGAGTTTTGGAATCAGTAGACTCATGTTTCAAGTCAAGATGAGTTTCATATTTTTAATAACACTTGTAAAAAGTTAATAAAAGACAGTTGTTTAACTAGGCATTGTATATCCTTTTGGGGAGTTGGGGCAAGATGTTTCTTTTTATACTGCAAGGAATTTTTTACTTTTGAAAGGATCAAGTATAAAATGGAATTGAAGTAGACTTTGAGAAAGAATCGTTGATCACAAGATCATGTTAGGATTTAACATACCAGCAAAAATGCTTTTGACATTTTCTTTGGGAGATTTCTGGAGATTTCTGGTCTTGCCCAGGCTGGTGGTTGCCCATGGTGACCTTCTGATCTTGTGATCCTAAGAGACATTCTGGAAATGACCTAAAGACACATAAGTATGTGTTTCACCATTTGAAGTTTCTCTCAGTAAAAGTATGTGAATACTTTTCAGAGAGTGAGTCCATTCTTGCAATGTTTTAAAGGAAAAGCATATCATTTTCTTCAGTCTGTATCATTACCTTGACTTTTACTTCTAAAGGCTAAATTGTTTTCCTTTTTCAAGATAATGAGATTTAGATGGACAATTTGGGAAATGTGTGTGATTCTTTTTCTTCCAATTTTCTGTAATACTGCCACCTAGAGATAATAATTTCTAAACCATCTAGTATTTAATGTATTACTTTCACTTACTTAAAGATGCACTTTAGTGTTTTGGCCTTGGACTCTATAATTTTTCTTCCTCTTGGAGATTTAGGGTGGTGCTAAAATGCTATCTTATTGTTTTAGCTTTTATTTAATTTGCTTTAGTATCTTCAGATAGCAAATTAGGTAATTTTTTCTTGGTGGTGTTATCTAGCAATATATTTATTTGCTTGCTGTTCCATCTTAAAATGGTAGTTCACAAAAGAGCCTTTAACTTAAATATCTACTAAGTAAAATATAGCAAATGTATACTTTGAATTAAATACAGACGTTTATTGATTAGCATTGCAGTGGCATCAAGAAAAGTAAAAGTAAATGGTTCAGTCATCATTTTAAACCTTTCACTTTATGTTACAGCTTCATAAATGCTGGATGCTCCTAGAGGTGAACTAATTAGCGGGAATGGGTGGAGAAGTACAGAGCCTGAACTTTGCATGGTGGTCCCTGCACTCTGGGAGGTCAAGTCCACTGGCTCATGCACTTGAACACCATGTCCAGTGATCAAACCATGTTATAATCAATTTGTTCATTCCTTGGCTTTACTTTCTCCTGGGTATTCCCATATGATTTCAAGGGGGGCCACTAGCAGCTCTTGGCATCTTTCCTGCTAGTTTAATAACTAACAAGTGAGAATTTCTCTTTCCAACTACTTGAATAGAAACCTTGGATTGAGTTTAATTGGGCAAGCTTTGAGTGCTTGCCATTCCCAAACCAGTTATGGCACCATAGGTAGAAGACCTGATTGCCAGGACTGGGTCCCATCCCTCCAGTTTCACTCTGGAGTACCATGTTGCCCAAAAATATCAAGGAGTCAGAAAGTAGGGTAACAGACTCTAAGCACTTGGAAAACCTCTCGGTGTCCACTGAAAAGATGGGTGAAGAATGAAGTCTTGTTTCCCATTATACCACATACCAGGGTACCATATAATTGAGCATCTACATGTGTATGGATTTTTCTCCCCCAATTGCTACTTCATCATATTGGTTTTGTTATGATAGAGGACGAGGACTTTTACTTTTACATGTGTCTCATCACTGAGCATAATCCTAAATAATCAGACTCTTAGTACCATTTCTAAAGGATAATAAAAGTTAGTAGAAAATATTACCATCATTGTTTTGTTTGTTTACTGGTTTTGTTTTTTAGTGTGTTTGAGAGAAAATACTTAACTCTGTAAGAAGACAAATTTTATTTTTGCCACAAATATGTCTAACATGAAATGTGATATCAACTAGAACTGAGGCTCTTAATTGGGGGTTCTTATTCTTTCCAAGAGACCATGGAAGGGCTTCTGGATATTTGTGTACCTCCTGAAGTCCTAGCACCACTGTGTGTGTGTGTGTGTGTGTGTGTGTGTGTGTGCATGTGTGTGTGTATGTACACACATTTACATACTTGTGTACCTTTTTCTTGAGACAGTATTCATAGATTTTTTTAGATACTCAAGGGAGGATCCTTAACCCACAAAAAGTTCAGAACCACTGATAGAAAAATACCTCTACCTGACAGGGACATTCCTGATTTCAGGAGGTTAAATAACTTCCTGTGTGTGGGAGAAGCTAAAAGAGTAATATCTCTTAGGAGAAGCACAAAGGAACCTGAGCTAGAGGATGAATTGTTAACTTATGTTAATGAATTCAATCCATTCAGGGTTCAAACACAATATATTATGGACGAGCCTGTAATAAAATGGGTCTCCCCAGCATTGCCAGCTCCACAGTTAATGACTAGAAATCTGCTGCCAGCTGATTTTGGCTCCATGCTTTGCAGCAGGCCCAGGCCACCTCTTGCCATTTGGAAGGAAAGAGAAAGTGATAAAATGTTACTTTACTTTCATAAGCAATTTATGACAACAGTTTAATAAAAATTCTGGAAAGATACTTTCCCTCGGAGAGGAGGCGGGCCAGAAGCCTCAATGGGAGTTTAGTTTGGTGTTGCCATGTTAAGGTCCTCAGCATCTCTGCGCCTCCCCACTCTGGTAGCCACAACAGAAAGGAGTGTGGAGAGCGAGGCTGGCATCGCTGAACTCTGCCAAGGCTGCTGTTATGCTATGCACTGTAACCGTCTCCCCCATGCTCCGGGTGTCCTGGTGGGGTTCTACCTCACCGTGCTGGCCTGCAGCTGGGAGCTCCGACTCTGCCTGAGCTGGTGGCCGGCACGTTGTATCTCAGTTCACTGGCACCACTCTATTTTTGGTTTTGAATTACTGTGTGAACATCAGATACTGAGGGTTTTATGAAAGGATTCTTTTTCTCTAATATTTAGTTGAGGGAAAAAGTCTTCTTAGGTAATCATGGATTAGCCTAAAGGGTTCCACATGAAAATGTATTGCAGTTTGGGTCAGTTCTAATTTCACTTCCATCTCTTTCCTGCCTGACCCATGAGTCTTGTGGGTGGTCTTAAAGCCAGTGTTCACAAAGACTTTTGATCTACCTCTGAGGCCTTAAACCTTTTTTTTGTGGGGGCTGTGATGGGAGAAAGGGTAATCAGGGATTGAACCCAGGGACACTTAACCACTGAGCCACATCCCTAGGCCTTTCTATATTTTATTTTGAGACAGAATTCCACTAAGTTGGTTAGGGCCTTGCCAAGTTGCTGAGGCTGGCTTTGAACTGCAATCCTCCTGCCTCGGCCTCCCGAGCCACAGGGATGACTGGCATGCGCCTTTGCACCCAACTCTTAAAACTTTTTTTTTGACAGCGATCTATGTAATAACATACAGTTTATATCATGACCCAATATTTCCATATCCATGTGTACATAGAACTAAAAAAGTTTCACAAAGAAATATTTCCCTCATAATTAATATATACCATGTTCTGATAATTTCTATTCTGTACAAGAATATTCTGCTGATTTCTACTTCATTAAAATCAGTTTCATGACCCACTCATGGTTTGCAACCTGCAGTGGGAAAACCGCCCCTCAGGGATGTTCTGTGGGACATGGTCTTTCATATCACTGGTAGAGGGATGGCTGAGTGACTGAGCCTGTTAATGTGGTACAGTGGAATTGAGTTTGTGTATTTTCAGTAGTACCTGGGACAATCTTTTTTTTCCCCCACATTTATTAGAAGTATATTGTGATACAGGATACAGATGAGGGGGAAACATTGTCAAAACTGTAGCAATCAATGTGTATAAACTTTGATAACCAGGGGTAATGCTAACACATAGATAAGCTACTATGGGTTTCATCTATTGCAGTTTCCCCCAGAAGAACTCATGTGTTAAATGGGTATCTAGTGTAGGAATAAC
>PVKS010018616.1:0-39783 GCA_004027875.1 Aplodontia rufa | reverse complement strand
TAATTTCCAACTAAAACTAGTCAGAAGGACAAAGACAGTCACTTTTTCATACTAAAAGGGACAGTCCATCAAGAAGATATAATGTTAATTAACATTTATGCCCCCAATTACAACCCCCCCAAAATTTATGGAAAAAATACTTAAGGACATTAATCCCCTCATTGATCTCAACACAATAATTCTAGGGGACTTCAACACACCACTACCAACTCTAGACAGATCATCAAAACAAAAAATCAATAAAGACATCTCCAATCTGAACAACTCTATTAATCAATCAGGCTTAACAGACATCTACAGAATATTCCATCCTAAGACAGCTGAATTTACCTTCTTCTCAGCAGCTCATGGAATCTTCTCTAAAATAGAACACATCCTAGTTCACCAGATTAATCTTAACAAATATAAAAAAGTGGATATAATCCCATATATTCTGTAAGATCATAATGCTATGATCTTAGCAATCAACTACAAGAGAAAAAACAGAAACTACTCAAATACTTGGAAATTGAACAGCTACCTCTTAAACGAAAAATGGATAAAAGAGGAAATGAGAGCAGAAGTCAAGAACTTCTTGGAATTGAATGAGAATGAGGAAACAACATATTGAAACCTCTGGGACAGTATGAAGGCATTCTTAAGAGGTAAATTTATAGCACTGTGTGCATACATCAAAAATCTAGAAAGAGATCAGATTAATAGCCTTATGCTTCCACTCAAACGACTACAAAAGGAGGAACAGTCCAACCCTAAATCTAACAGAAGACAGGAAAGTACCAAAATCAGAGCTGAAATCAACAAAATTGAGAACAAAAAAAAAAACTATACTAACTATTAACAAAACTAAGAGTTGGTTCTTTGAAAAAATAACAAGATAGACAGACCCCTTGCCAACTTCACTAAAAGGAAGAACAAAATGAAGCAAATCAACAAAAATCAAAGACGAAAATGGGGATATCACCACAGTCTCATCCAACATACAGAAGATTATCAGAACCTATTTTGAAAATTTATACTCTGCCAAGTTTGATAACCTGGAGGACATGGACAGGTTCTTGGACATATATGACATCTCCTCTTTAACAGAGGAGGACTTTGAAGATCTAAACCAACCTATCACAGATAGCAAAATTGAAGCAGCAATCAAAGCTCTTCCAAAAAAGAAAAGCCCAGGTCCAGATGGATATACGGTAGAATTTTACCAAGCCTTCACAGAAGAACTAACACCATTCCTCTACAAGCTCTTACAGGAAATTGATAGAGTGGGAACACTCCCAAACACTTTTTATAAAGCAAATATTACACTGATTCCAAAACCAAATAAAGACTTGTCAAGAAAAGAAAACTACAGACCAATTTCCCTGATGAACACTGATGCAAAAATCCTTAATAAAATTTTAGCTAATCGGATACAAAAGCACATTAAAAAGATAATACATTATGATCAAGTGGGCTTCATTCCAGGAAAATAAGGCTGGTTCAACATATGCAAATCAGTAAATGTAATTCACCACATAAACAGAATTAAAATCAAAAACCATATAATCATCTCGTTGAGCAGAGAAGGCATTTGATAAAATTCTACACCACTTTATGCTCAAAACTTTGGAAAAGATAGGGATGAAGGGAAGATACTTTAACTATGTCAGATCTATTCACAACACACCCATAGCCAGCATTATCCTCAATGGAGAAAAACTGAAAGCATTTCCACTGAATTCAGGTACTAGACAAGGCTGTCCACTCTCCCCACTCTTGTTCAGTATAGTCCTTGAAACCCTTGCCAGAGCTATCAGGCAGGACAAGGAAATCAAAGGTATTCATATAGGAAAAGAGGAACTTATCTCTATTCGCTGATGACATGATTCTATATCTAGAAGACCCAATAATATCGGCCAGAAAACTCCTAGAGCTTATAGGTAATTTCAGCAAAGTAGCTGGCTACAGGATCAACTCCAGTAAGTCACTAGCTTTCCTTTACTCCAGCAACAAATCACCAGAAGAAGAAATCAGGAAATCTCTCCCATTCACCATCTCCTTCAAAAAAATGAAATACTTGGGCTTAATACCTTACAAAGGATATTAAGGACCTCTACAAAGAAAATTATCAAACACTAAGAAAGGAAATTAAGGAAGACCTGTATAGATGGAAAAACATTCCATGCTCATGGTTAGGTAGAATCAATATAATAAAAATGGCTATTCTACCCAAAGCCCCATATAGATTTAATGCAATCCCCATCAAGATACCTATGGCATTCTTCACAGATATAGAAAAAGCAATTCTCGAGTTCATATGGAATAACAGGAGACCCAGATTAGCCCAAACATTACTCTACAGGAAGGAAGAAGTAGGAGGTACCTCAAACCCTGACCTGAAATTATACTACAGAGCTGTAGTAGCAAAAACAGCATGGTATTGGTATCAAAACCGAAGATCATTGGAACAGAATAGAAGATCCTGAGACAAACCCCCATATCCTTAACTATTTGATATTTGATAAAGGGGGCAAAAGTATAGTGTGGAAGAAAGATAGCCTCTTCAACAAATGGTGTTGGACAAATTGGATAGCCATTTGTAGACAACTGAAGCTGGATCCTTATCTTTCGCCCTGCACAAAAATTAAATCAAAATGGGTCAAATATCTTGATATTAAGCCAACAACTTTAAACTTACTATAAAAAGAAGTAGGGTCAACACTACAGGACATAGGAGTCAGTAACTACTTCCTTACAAAACTCCCATGGCTCAAGCAGTAAAGTCAAGAATAAATGAATGGGATGCAATTAAACTAAAAAGCTTTTGCACAGCTAAAGATCTAGTCAAGAGCATCAAGAGAGAATCTACAGAATGAGAGAAAGCCTTTGCCTGCTACACCTTGGACAGAGGGCTAATATCTAGAATATACAAGGAACTAAAAAAACTAAACACCAGAATCACAAATAATCCAATCAATAAATGGGCTACGGATCTTAAAAGAAACTTTTCACGAGTGGAAGTCCAGAAAGCCCATAAATACATGAGCAAATGCTCTATATCATTAGCTGTAAGGGAAATACAAATCCAAACTTCAATGAGATACCACTTCACTCCTGTCAAAGTGGCAAAAATGAAAAATTCGAACAACAACAGATGCTGGATGGGGTTATGGGAAAAGAGGAACACTGTTATGCTGCTGGTGGGACTGCAAACTAGTTCAGCCACTCTGGAAAGCAGTGTGGAGAATCCTCAAAAAATTAAGGATGGAATCACTTTATGACCCAGCTATCCCACTCCTGGATATTTTCCCAAAAGTGTTAGAGTCAGCATATTATAGTGATATGGCTTCATCAATGTTTATAGCAGCTCAATTACTATAGATAGATTATGGAACCAATCATGATGCCCCTCACTCCACGAGTGAATACAAAAACTTTGGTACATATATACAATGGAATACTACTTGGCCATTAGAGAAGACGATATTATGGCTTTTGAGATCAAATGGTTGGAGATGGAAAGAATTATGCAAAGTTAAGTATTCCAATCTCAGCGTCTCAAGGGCCGAATGGTTTCTCTCATCTCTGGAAGCTAGAATACATGGGGAAGCAGTATGTTAGATGGCTATGCTAATAATAACTTCAAATCGTATGATTCTTATCGCAACAAGGAGATGACTCCCTAGGATACTTGGAGGCGTACGCTGGGGGACAGGGTCGGGGGAGGGCTTAGAAAAATCACCTAGGAGACTGGAGGATGCCAATATAGGGGAATCATCTGAGAAGGTGATCTCTGACCTCCACGAGATATCCATTTAACTCAAGGGTTCTTCTGGGGAAAACAGCAACATGGGGAACACAAGCTGGGCATTCATGACATGGCATTAGCCCTGGATAACTAAGTATATATATATATATATATATATATTTGTTCTTGAATGTTTGATCATGTTTCCCCCTCAATTGTAACTCTATATCATCTAATTTAAAAAAGAAAACAAAACCAAACATTAAATGACAAATAAAAAAAAAACACATCCACTAAAGGATCAAGAATGTGGAAAGGAAAATTCCTTTGAGAAGAGATCATGGAGCTGCCCTGCGTGAATGGGTGTGAGGAGGGTCGGAAGTTGTTTCACCATTCTGAGCTATGCAGGAACTCAGGCTGCTAAAGCCATGATTCCAGAGAAACAAGTATTGTGCAAGTTAACAGCAGAACTGGTGACAATTGTGTGGTGCTGGTTCTGCCAAAATGCAGGATACTTGAGTGAAAGGATCATGGGAGATTTCAAAGGAAGATGGGATGTGAGGTGAATTGTGGCAGGGTTGGAGTTCCTACAGGCTGCCTCTGAGAGCACAATGTATGAAGTTATAAAGGTAAAGTCAATGCTGGAATGGAGATTCCAGGGAATCCATGTCAGTGACAAGGACTATCTGCTGAGAAAAGCAGCCCAAAAGCAGAGGAAAGTCAATAAGAGCATAATCTTCTAAAAGATAACCAACACAACACATATTACAGCAAAGATCACCATGGCAGGGACTCACAATCACATAACTATTCTAACACTGAACGTGAATTGACTCAGTGCCCCAGGAAACAGACACAGATTAGTAGACTGAATCAAAAAATAAAATCCAACAACATGCTGCTTACAGGGGACACAACCAGGCATATGGGCCAAGAAAGCAAGCTGGTGTTGCAATTCTTATATCCAACAAAGTAAATTTCTATCAAAAATCACTCAGAACAGATTATGAAGGTCACTATATCATAGTAAAAGGAACACTAAATCAAGAAGATATAACAATAGTTAACATTTATGCTTCTAATGCCAATGCTTCCAAAAATACAGAAAAAATACTCAAGGACATTAAACCATTTATTAACCTCAACACAATAATACTGGGGGACTTTAATACACCATAATCAGCAATAGATAGATCATCAAAGCAAAAAAATCAATAAAGATATCTCTACCCTTAACAACTCTAATAATCAAATGGACTTAACATTTACAGAATATTGCATCCAAAATTGGCTGAGTTTACCTTCTTGGCAGCACATGGATTCTCCTCTAAAATAGATTATATCCTAGTCCACAAAAGAAATCTCAGCAAAAGCAAAAAAGATGATATAATCCAATGTATCTTATCAGATCACAGTGGTATGGTCCAAGCAAATAATAGCAAGAAAAAATAACAGAAAGTACATAAATGCATGGAGATTGAATAACACCCTCTTAAATGAAGAATGGACAAAAGAGGAAATGAGAACAGAAATCAAGAAATTTAGAGAAATGAATGATAATTATAACAATGTATCAAAATCTCTGGAACATTATGAAAGCATTCTTACGAGGTAAATTTATACCACTGAGTGTCTTCATCAAAAATAAGGAGAGAGTCCAAATAAATAAACTTATGCTACACCTCAAATCCTTACAAAAAGAGGAATAATCCAATCCCAAATCCAACAGAAGGCAGGATATAGCCAAGGTCAGAGCCAAAATCAATGAAATTCAGAACAAAAAAAGAATACAAAGAATAAATGAAACGAAGTGTTGGTTCTTTGAAAAAAAGTATAAAATTGACAGACCCCCTAGCCAACCTCACCAAAAGAAAGAATGAAATGAAGCAAATCAACAAAAACAGAAACAAAAAGGAGACATCACCACTGACTCATCCGAAATCCAGAGGAGTATCAGAACCCAGTTTGAAAAACTATGCTCTTCCAAGTTTGATGATCTGGAAGACAAGAACAAATACCTAGCCACATACGACATTCCCAAATTGACACAGAGAACATTGAAAATTTAAACAGATGAATCTTAGGTAGAAAAATTGAAACAGCAATCAAAGGCCTTCCGAAGAAGAAAAGCCCAGGACCTGATGTATTCCAAGCACAGTTCTACAACACCTTTACAGAAGTAACTCCTTAGTAAGCTATTCCATGAAATTGAAAGGAATGGAACCCTCCCAAGCACCTTTCAAGAGGCAACCATAACCCTGACACCAAAACTCAAAAAGGAAGGACACATCAAGAAAAATAATCTATAGAACAATATCAATGATGAACACATGCAAAAGTCCTTGATAAAATTCTAGCAAACTGCATCCAAAAACATATCAAGAAGATAATTCATCACAATCAAGTTGACTTCATTCCAAGGATGCAAGGCTGGTTCAATATATGCAAATTAATAAATGTGATTCATCACTTAAGCAGAATTAAGGACAAAAACCATATGATCATCTCAATTGATGCCGAAAAGGCCTCTGATAAAATCCAACACTCATTTATTCTCAAAACTCCAGAGAAGATAGGGATCAAAGGAACATACCTTAAGTTTGCAAGGGCCATTTATGACAAACCTACAGTCAACTTATATTAATGGAGAAAGACTGAAACCATTCCCACTAAATTTGGGAATAAGACAAGGCTGTCCACTCTCACCACTCTTATTCAATAGTCCTCGAAACCTTAGCCAGAGCTATCAGACAAGAGAAGAAAATCAAAAGAATCTGAATAAGAAAAGAGGAAGCAAAACTATCTCTATTTGCAGATGACATGATTGTATAGCTAGAAGACCCAAAAAACTCTATCAGATGACTCCTAGAGCTTATAGATGAGTGTAACAAAGTGGCAGGATACAAGAGCAATACCCATAAATCAACAGCCTTCCATGTATTCCAACAGCAATTCTGCTAAAGATGAAATCAGAAAATCTGTCCCATTCATAATAACTTCAAAAAGAATGAAATACTTGGGCATTAATCTAACAAAGGAAATAAAAGGCCTCTACAATGAAAACTATTGAACATTGAAGAAAGAAATTGAAGAAGACCTGAGAAGATGGAAAAAAAATTCCCTGTTCTTGGTTAGGCAAAATCAATATAATTAAAATGGCCATTCTGCTGAAAGCTGTGTACATAAAGGAAAAGAAAAATGAACATGCAAATGTCCATGTGACATCTGGGGTCAAAGATATGAAGTTCAGAGGAAAAGTCTGGCTGGAAGATGTACATTCATACCACATAAAAGTTCAGTGTCCACTGGCCATCAAGATCCTAATGATATTCTTCATGAAAATAGAAAAATCAATTTTAAAATTCATTTGGAACAATAAGAAACCCAGAATAGCCAAAGCATTACAAAGCAGCATGATATTGTTATAAAAATCAGCAAGAGGGGTGGAGTGGTGGCTTGGTGTTTATAGCACTTGTGTGGCACACACAAGTACACAAGTTGAAACCCAGCATCACGTACACAACAAAGTGTTCAAGGAATGAAAGTCACATGAAAAACTAAATAAAAATTGCTTCTCTCTCTCTCTCTCTCTCTCTCTCACTGTCCCCTCTTTCAAAAAAAAAAAAAAAACCAGCACGAAGACCAATGGAACAGAATAGCAGAGACTGAGACAAACAAACCCACAAGGCTTTAACCATCTGCATTTCACAAAGGGGACAAAAATATATTGTGGAGGAAAGAGCCTGTTCAACATATGGTGCTGGAAATTCTGGACAGCCATATGCAGAAAATTGAAATTAGATCTTTA
Source organism: Aplodontia rufa (assembly GCA_004027875.1). Lineage (NCBI taxonomy): Eukaryota > Metazoa > Chordata > Mammalia > Rodentia > Aplodontiidae > Aplodontia > Aplodontia rufa. The sequence goes on along the minus strand of PVKS010018616.1, from coordinate 32,248 downwards.
TCTCTCACCCTGCACAAAAATCAAATCAAAATGGATCAAAGAACTAGGAATTAAACCAACAACTATACAATTATTGGAACAAAGAATAGGATCAACACTCTACCATATATATTTGTGGAGGCACCTTCTTCCTTAACAATATTCCCAAAGCACAAGAATTAAAGCCAAGAATCAGTTAGTGGGATATCATTAAACTGAAAAGCTTCTGCACAGCTAAAGAATTAGTCAAGAGTGTCAAGAGACAACCTATTGAATGGGAGAAAATCATTGCCTGCTATGCATCCCACAGGGGACTAAAATCTAGAATATACAAAGAACTCAAAACAGTGTGAAGACACTTAAAGAAATTAGGGATGGAACCTAATGACCCACTCTTGAGTGTTTTCCCAGAAGAACTAGAATCAGCATACTACAGAGACACAACTACATCAATTTAGAATAGCTAAACTATTGAATCAACCCAGATGCACCTCACTGAATGAATGCATCCAAAAACTGTGCTATATGTATGTACGTGTGCGTATATATATACACACACACACACATATATATACATATATATATTTAACTCTACTAGTAGAAAGAATGATATAATGGCTTTTGCAGCTAAATCTATGGAAATGGAAGAAATCATTCTGAGTGAAACAAGCCAAACACAGGATCAAATGTTTTCTCTCATATGTGGAAGCTAGAGTAAATCTAACATAGCATGAAAGTTAGCTAAGTTTAGTTAATAAACCCACAAAATTTGAAGTATCACATAAGCTGAGGGAATAATAGCTATGAAGGTGTAGGAGAAGGGAGGAAGACAGAAGGGAGGGCAAATGGGGGTCATCAATATGGTTGGGTACACTCGACTCCCATGAGAAGTCAAACTATACACAGGCAGACTTATAAATCCAGAAATTTCAATAGTTAGTATACATGTATAAGCTCATTTCTATCTTAACATAGGGGAATTAAAGAGGAAACATGAGATCAGGGAATGGGTGAAGTGGGGAGAGATCCTGGATGATGATCAATGTATGAATATGTAACAACAATTCCTTCCAATAAGTCTATGCTGAACCAGTTTTTGCCACATCCTGCCCCAGAGCCAAGTCTCCTGGTGCCTTATATAAATAATGTTTTGAAATCCCATTATATAAGCCCTTTATTTGTATAAAAGCTTATTTTTCCAGTGTGTTCAATTCTATCTCTTAGTATTCCCAGAAATAAAGAATCATTCTTAGATTTATGTAAGAAATAAACCCTTAAAAATATACTTAGCAGGTCTGGAATGGTGGCTTAGCAGTTATGATGCTTACCTGGCATGTGCAAGGACATGGGTTTGAACACCAGCACCACATACACAACAAAGAGTCAGAGCAAAGAAAGCCACAGGGAAAACTGAATAAAATTGATTCTCTCTTTCTCACTGTCCCTTTCTCCCTTTAAAGCACACACACACACACACACACACACACACACACACTCAGAGTTCAAAGAAACCGGTAAATATTATTAGTCAATCAAGGTTAAATAAAAAAGAATTTTTCTCAATAACGGCTTAATTTTTTATTTGTTGCCTGGAACACTTGGCCCTACAGCATTAATCTTTTTCATTCCATTTTGCTTGAAATTCAGCAATTTGTGGGTTTTCTTTCACAAGAAAGATTTTATTTTGACACCCCTGATGTCGGGTGGAAATATGTAGCCTCTTCTTCCATCTAGTGGCAACCTTGGATACACTATGAGTATCCTCTGCTTCCATCCAGTAGCCATATCGCACTACTACACTATGAGTGGCCTCTACTTCCATCTAGTGGTGGCATTGCACTATTACACTATGAAGAAGAAAGCTGGGCTTCAGTGATGTGCACTCATTTTCCTTTCAAACAGCAAGATTCTTCCATGTCCCCTCGCCCATCATAGTGGATTTTGTACCTCAGGAATGATGTGAGAGAGAAATGAAAATGGAATGGTGGGAAGGAATGATGCTGTACTAGCTCAGAGTATACTAGGAACCAGAAGAGAAAATAGGATTGCTGAGTGAGGCAATGTCTTTGGGCGAATAGAAAATGCACCTTACTGTAAGCTCTCGTCAAGGCCAATTACATTTGCAACTACCAAATAAGCTTTTAAAATGAAAGCTTAAACTCTCTAGTCCTAGTTCACTCATACATTTGGCCCTCCATATCCACATATTCCATTTCTGTGAATTCAATTCAACCATTGATCCAACATATTCAGGAAAAAACTCTGCATTCGTACTGAATATGAACAGACGTTTTCTCGTCATTTTCTAAACAATACAGTGTAACAACTATTTATGTAGACATTACTTTGTACTGGGCATTATACGTAGTCTACAGATGATTAAAGCACGTGAGGGTATATTTGCAGATTATAAGTGAATACTGTATCATATAAGCATCGTTGGATTTTAGGCATCCCAGAACCTATCCTCCACTAATACCAAGGATGGTATATAAAAGAGAGAAGGATGGAAGTAGATTTATCTAAACGGTTTCCAAAAAATCCTTCCGTATCAATACTGTGTGACTCTATAATTTCAACTCAATATATTTTGCCTATATGACATCCAGCGTCTCATTAGGAAATTTCTGGAAGCTTGGAATTTATTTTGCTTAGACATACTTAATTTGGTCTAAATAAAACTTTTGTTTTTCTTTTACTTCCCCTTGATAGACAGAATAATAACTACATATAACAAGATGAATATTGGGAATACACCCGTGCTATTTCGAGTGTTCTCTTTGGCTCTTTGCCCAAAAAAAAAAAAAAAGAAAAGAAATTCTTCACTAGAGTGGAAAAAGAGTGAACAGGAGGCAATTTATGCACGGGAAAGCTTAAGCAATTACAAAATTCTCCATGGATCCTATGATTCATTTTGTTTCCTGGAAGTTACCACTTTCTAATTTTGACAGATGTGATTTTCTGCTTTTTCTTAAGAAGCTTACTGGGCTTGCAAGGGAGAACATTAAAGGGGTAAGTTTAAGGAGCTGACACAGAAGCAACAGGGACAGATGCTTTATTGTAATTGAACTGAAGCCCTAAAACCATCTATGAGCCAACTTTTTTCTAATCTACACCATTGCCTCATTTTTATTATTCTGCAAACCATTTCCCACTTAAAATTGATCACCAAAAATCAAAATGCTTTCATTTATTCCTTAATGTTAATATTGGGACTGAAGCAGTAGCTCAGCAGTTAGGGTGCTTGCATGGCATGCACAAGGATACAGGTTCAAAGCCCCAGTACCATATACACAGCAAAGTGTTGGAGCAGCGAAAGCCACATGAAAAACTAAAATAAATTGATTCTCTCTTTCTCTCTCTCTCTCTCTCTCTCTCACTGTCCCTTTCTCTTTTAAAAAAATGTTAATATTGATATGAGTAGATGGCCCCAAAAAGATTTTTCAATAAAGAAACAAATTCTCAACACTGATTTGTCCCTGCTCTGCAGGAGACACCCAGGATACTCTAACATGATTTAAGTGAAGTGAATAGAGCATATGATCTTTCAGATAGTTCTGGAAAACAAGTGCCCTCCAAAAGCTTAACTGAGTTTTGTAAGGTGTATGGCTACTACTTTAGGGGTTTCTTTCTTTTAGGTGAAACACATTTCAAGGAGTTCCTTCCTCATGTCTTGCTTTTTCTTTATCAGCTGCTAGCGTTTCATTAAAGGTGGTTTTAACATTGGAGGTCATAAAATTTTGATGAGGAAGACATGTTAAGGATGGATTTACTTGTCAATCAGAATTTCCCAAACCGGGTATTCTGAAAGAACACTTCTTTAAAAAGTATTAGAAAGTATTATGGATTTTTTTCAAGGAGATTTGAGGTAAAATTGTAGAAACAGAATTAAACAGTTTGTTACTGTAGTCTAATATATTAGCATTAATTCAGCATTCAACAAATTCATTCATCATCCAATAATTATTTAAACACTGACTCTATGTCAAAGATGGTTATAAGCACCTCGGATACCCCAGGGAATAAAACAGACAAACATCACTTCTTTACACATTCTAGCAATATGAGGCAGACTGTGAACAATAAACACAATGTACAAATTGTGTAAAACACGCTAAGTGGGGTATGAGAGAGACTGGGAACACAGGTTTGGGGAAGAAAGAACATACTGCATTTTTTTAAAGGGTGGTCATGGTATACTTCATTGAATAAATGACTTTGCGCAAAGGTTTTTATTCATTAGGGGAGTTCATTGTATATATATATCTAGATATTATGAGTTGGAATTTTGAGAGAAAAGTCTAGACTGATGATATAAGTTTGGCAGCATTTGGTATTTAGATGATTTTGGTTTTCTTTTGGCTTTTTAAGATGTGATTTCTTTAGAATTCTTTTTCATTTGAATTTTATATTTAATTGACAAAGAAAAATTGTATATGTTTGTGAGGTACATTGTGATATTTTGAGTTTGCATGTATTGTGGAATGATAATATGAAGCTAAAAACATATCCATCATTTCATGTTTTATCATTTTTGTAGTAAAAAATACTTAAGAGCTACCATTTTGGCAATATACTGTTTAACTATGGTCACCATGCTGTGCACTATATTTTGAAAATTTATTGTTTCTTATTGTTTCTAACTGGAGGTTTGATGAGATCACTAAAGGAATGAGCTGCTGGACAAGACATATATGAAAGAGCTTATGGTCACTCCGATGTTATGAGACAGAAGAAGGAGAATCCAATAATAGGACTGAGAAAAAGATCAGAGAAGTCAGATCTCAGAAGTCAGATGAAGAAAGTGTTTCAGTTAGTGGGGAGAGATCAGGTGGGCCAGTCGTCCCAAAAGACAGAGCAAGATAGATAAGGATGGAGAATAGATTGGTGAACTCACATCCTCCTTGTTACTAAAACAAAAGAGCATTTTCACTGCACCATATAATGAGAACTATGATGCTCCAAAAGGGCAATAACATGTGTAGCTCTCCCCAAACTCATTTAGCACAGAACGCTTTTCCAGAACACATCTTCAGAGCAGCCGAGAACTTCCTGGGGAAATACCGGTACAGATCCTGGGTCTTAATGGAAGAGAGCAGGCCTAAGTAACAGCAGGCCCAAGGAGTAAGAGCCCAGATCTCATCAGACCACTGAAGTGGAAGACACTGAAAACACACTATGAATGAGGTATGCCCATGGTGTAATTCCCTATCCACCAAAGTACAGCACTAAGACCAGCAACTTTGCTTACTGTTTTTCCATTTGCCTGTCAAAGAAGAACACTCACTGGTGCAGAAATACATTTTTAAATGCCCAAACTTCTCTAGCTATTGGAAAATTAAAATTAAAACTACAATATCCATCTGGTTGGTTAACATTTAAATATCTGATGACACCATGTGAAATAAAATCTTTTAAGAAATAAGAACTCTCATTTACTGTTGGTGAGGTAGTAAATTGGCACGGACACTTTTATGAGCAGTGTGGTGGTATCTGGTGAATTTGAGTATGTAAAGGTGTTCAGACTAGCAGTTTTAATTCTAGTTTCTCTCTAATAAAACTCTTACACATGTTTATAAGAAAATATTTGCAGAAGTTCGCTACAGAATTGTTTATAATAGAGAAAATATGAAGCAATGTCCACCAATGAAAGAATAAGCAAACTCTTTTGTATCCACACTGATATACCATAGAGCAATTAAAATGAACTAACTAGAGCTACAAGTATCAGCACAAATCCCTAAGCACCATGTTCAAAGAAAAAGTAGGCTTCAGAAGTAAAAGTACAATGTGGTACCATTTATATAAAATTTTCAAATGCAAAATGTTTTTACGTTATTTATGGATACGTAATAATATACATCATGAAAGCATAACAGCACATGATAAACACTAGAAGATAAAGAGAGAGGCAAATGTTTCCTAAAATCATTTGGCATATTTGTAATATAGTGGGAAGGGGAAGGGAGGGATAAGGGAGGGTAATTGGAGGGGGGCATTCCTGGGGGTAATTGCAATATCCAGAATATATACACATTTTATATTATTTTGTTAAAAACTTGTATGGTTGTTCAAAAGTAAAAAATTTTTTTAAAAAAGATATTTTTTTCACACAGTTGCCATTTCATTTGGGTACTGGGCATCAAACCCAGGAGTGCTCTACCCCTGAGCCTCACCTCCGGACCCTTTCTAATCTTTAATTTTAAGACAGGGTCTTGCCAGGTTTCCCAGGTTGGTCTCAAACCTGCACTCCTTCTGCCCCATCTCCCTTGCAGTTGGGATTACAGCTGTGCTGCTCTGTGCCTGGAAACATTTTCCATTCTAAAGAAGGTGCATTTTCAAGTTTTCTTTCATAGATTTGTTTTGGAACTGTATTTAAAAGTCAGCATGAAATACGGCCATATACATGTTCTTCTAGACACCACATTTCACATTTTAAACGTAAACCTATGCACTCTTTTTAGAGAGTTTATAAATTTTGCTCATGTCCATTTGCTGTGTTGTTTCCAGCAGCTCCATCACTGTCTGTGCAGCAGATGCTCCTTGCTCCATTGTAGCTCTTTGTCCCTGTGTGTAGGGGTGTGTTCTCTGTGTGCTCATGCCCAGCACCTCATTCCCTGCATGGCTTCAGCTTCCCACAGTTCAGGATCCAGAATGTCGAGCTCTGCATTTGTCCCCCTGTGGAAACTTCCAACTATTCTAGGTACAGAAACAGAATGCTGGAAATGTTATTGCAATTTCCTGAACTTTACAGATCAAGACTGAGAGAATTTTATCTGGAATTTGCAGAGACCTAATGAGGAATGTCTCTGCATTTATTGAGTTTGTTTGATTGCTTTCGATTATGTTTCAAAATTTTCTCAAATTGTAATTGTGATTTAAAGCCTATGCAAAAAAAATCAATTTTGGGGGGTGCTATTGTAAATGGTATTATTTAGAATTGTTTCTTATTCTGGTTTTCAAATTCTATTATTTCACATACATTATTGATGATACATAAGAAGTAAAAGGGCTGTTACCTATTGACCATGTATTTTGCTTTTTGCTATCTTTAACCATTCTAATAAACCATGGGATGGAGGACTGTAAAATAAATAAATAAATAAATAAAAAGAATATATTTTTAAAAGGAATGACATGCCTAAGAAACACAGGTGGATGTTTTGACAGCTGGGCTTAGGGAATGAATGTGATAAATCAATAACACAGGATACAAGGTGCCAAGTGCACGTATCAATGAATTCAAGGAAATTTGAGAAATTCCTTCACAACAATGCATTCTGTAAAGTAAATGACATTCTTCCCGAGTTCTAGAGAACAGGTCACCTGTTAGTGTACTGCTCACCTTGAGATACTACAGTTGTAGAAATGTAATTTTACTGACATGTGCATTCACTGGTACTTTGCACAGATGCAGGGAATATTTCCATTTGATATAGGCAAGTATCTTTAGAAATGTGTATAGGCGTAAGTTAACAGTGACAGTATGTGCTTTGCATACTACCCAAGACTAAGTTATTTTTAATTAAGTTACTTACTATGCTGAACCTTAAATTTAAATATGACTATTTACCTGACAAAAGTAATAATTTAATATTTTGTGTTACAGCAGGCTGTATGCTTTGGAGTAGGGAAAGATTCCTTTCTGGGTTAAATGGAATCATAGGGGTTTTTTAAAAAGTCTGAAATGTATAATTAAGAATAATCATCTTTTTCTCATTAAGCATATTACTTTACAGACTCATTAAATATATTCAAATGATATTGCATTGGATTAAGAGGATTAATGTGTAACCTCACTTCTTTGTCTGCCCAGGGCTGCAGCCGAGAGTTTATTGAGTAGGGGATCAAGCATCTGCTAAGAACCCTCCCTGGACTGGAAAGCACTAAAAGATGGAAATGGAAAATGAAACTCTGCCGTCTTTTCCTTAAATTGCAGATGATCTAGACAGATACGAGCCTGTAAATGATGTGACTCTACTTAATCTACTCAAACTAAGGACAGCATTGAAGCCAGTGGCTCTTTTTTTGCCTTAATACCTTTCACTTGGCACGCTATTGTTTTTTTAAAAGACACATGGAGAAGAAATCTCAGTAACAGTTCTGGTCACCTCCATTTCCATTCCTTTCTTCTGGAAGAGATGGTCCTCACCTCCCAGCTGGTCTCTTTCACCTGCATCTGGATCACATTGATGCCAAATGCACTTGCTGATTCTGACACCAAGAAGCCCACCTGGTCGTGTTCTGCTTCAGTGACAAAAACCAGGTAAGACCACAGTATAGTCCATGCAAGTATTTTCTGGTTTTTCTTACCGGCTGCTTCAGATCTACTAGTCATCTAGAAACATATCTTTAGTAGAAGTCCATCTCTGTGGCAGTGCCTATCTCTGGAAATAGCATTCACTCATCAAAATAAATCACCTCGGTTTACATTAGAAAGAGAAAAATCCTGCATCAATGCTGGAGTGTTATGCTTATTTATACTGATTTTGAAGAAAAAGGTTAAATGGTTTATGTAGGGATCCTCTTTCAGGTAATGTATGTCTTCAATGAGTAATACATCTGTCATCAATAATGACATTTCTTAATGTTTCTTGTGATTTTTTTTAGTAGAAACTAGTCAACTTCTTTTAATATCAAGTACTATTATAGAGTATCATAAATTGCTGAGATCGTATCAAAAGGCATTAAGGCCATGTGTTGTCTTTTGAGATTAGTGTCCATATGTTTAAAATACCTTCCTAAATATCAACATATCACCATTGTTATTTTGCCATAAATAACCAAGAATTATCTGAATATGCAATAAGAAAGGTTCTACTTGTCTGGGACTTTGCAGGTTTATCACTACAGTTCCAAGAAAATCCTCTGACTGACACCTGGAAGAGTTTGTCATTCTACTGCCCAGATACCCTTAAGAACCAAAGTCTTTGAGAAGGTTCCCCCTTTTTACAAAATTTCAAAACAGACCCAGAAGGAGAAACTGAGGGAGAAAGATGAATTATCCTCCAGTCAAACCGGAGCAGTCAATGAAGTGACAGCCAGGTTCACACTTGAGTATTTATAACACATTCACCATAAGTTCAGAAACATAATACAGGATTTAATACTTGTCTTCTGAAGTTTTAATGGACCAAACTTGAAAGGGAATGGTGACTAGATTCCTGATTTCTGCTCTGCTCTTAGAAATCATGTCCTTCCCGCCCACACTTTCCTTCCCCTCTTCAGCTTCCAGCCCCCAGACCTGAGATGATATAAGGTCTTGTATAACTTAACCACTTTCAGAGTCTTCCCCAGGGCACTTAGGCAAAGAAATACTTGGGAAATATAGTGTTATACCATCAAACTATGCTTTTTTTTTTTCAAATTACTTATAACATTCTTGTAGTATATTTTATCTACTTTTAAAATAAATATAGACTTCTTAAAATATTACGTGCCATTTAAGCAGTGGGGCATTTTTTCTGGTATGTATAGTAGATCCTCAGATGAGAAGAAAGATTGTTTTAGGAGCTAATCCATCACCCTGGCCCACTGTCCGTGGGAGAGTTGCTGCAGAAAATTTCACCCAATGTACTTCTCGGGTGTCTTTTAAGGACAGTGGGGGAACATAGATTCTTTGTGGTGGGTGGTATTTTGCTCTTCTGTTAAGTACCTTATTTTATTTTTTAAGTACCTTATTTTAGATCCTATTTAAAGGAAGAGAAAATTTTACAGACTATGCAAGCCAGATTTCCCCCCACCAGAGGAAACCCCCTGGGTTTCTGCAACATGAGGCCTGACACACTTGTTTTCACTTCTTTATATCCTGAATGAAGTGCTACTTTGAGACACAAACTAGAATATGATGCATTAAAATTTATATGTGCTTCTTTCGTTCTTCAAAGAAAAATTCTGTTGGGCACTGGGGACCAAGTAAACCGACACACTGGTTCAGAAGTACCGTCTTAGAATGAAGCCAGGCACTTTCCCTGAGTGAAGAGAGGAATACAGCCAGCAAATACTGAGGTGTCACGTGGTACCAAAAGCCTTTGACAAAAATACAGAAATTACTTTATAGGTAGTTTCTAAAGAAAAGAGTCCAGGATATAGTATATAAATAATTACTGTTGAGATTCCTTTCCTGACATCCAACCTAATTATTCAATAAATAAGAAATGAATTAATTAATTAATAATCTACCCCTTCATAATGCAAGAGAAGTAAAGAGTGAACATGAAAGGAAGTTATGGTCTGCCTTTGAATATTATGCACTGAGTTTTTATCCATCATTTTGCTTTTATACACATTATCTTGAACTTGATGTCATACAATCAGGTCCCGAAATGCTTTGTTATTAAATATTTTCATTCAGAATATAACCTTGTGTGTTATAAAAAGATTTTATTTTCTTAAAGATTTTTAAAAAATCTTTAACTTTCCTTTGTTTCTTAAAAACAAAGCAGGAAAGAATGTGAATAAAGAAAGTTTTGGCCAGTGAAAATGTCCCTCTTTTGTCTGGCTCCCTGGTGATGCTGAGAGGAGTAGTTACAGAGTAGTTACAGTAGTTACAAGTGCTGGGTTAGGGGTTGAGGATACTATGAGAGCAACACACTGACCCTGGTCTCAAGAACAACCAGCAGAGTGATGGAACCTGCTCCACCAAGCTCGCAAGAGCCAACTGATAAATTCTCAGAAAATCTATATGCTAACTGATAAAATAATAATTATAAAAAATTGCATTATATAACCCTAAAATTAAATGCTATTTTTAATTCAAAGGCAATAAATACTTAAAACTCACCACATCCTAGTTACTTCATATTCCTATCTTCTGAGCTTTTGAAATTATTTAGGCCTATTATATCTCTATGGCAGAATTACTACAAAATGCCAAACCTTATCATATTATACCACACTAGATTAGTCTATAATATGCTAGTCCATACTATACCATGCCATACTGTAACCTACCCTAACAGGGGCTACACACATCTCTATCTTCCACTTCAATAACTTGGGAGTACTCTACTTCATAAAAACAAACAAATTTACTTAATGTAAAGAAATAAACACTACAAATCAAGGCTTTTTTAAAGCTATAGAGTTGCTTGTTAAATATCTATCAACATATCCCTGAACCTACTATAAAAGTCAGAAGGGGCCTAGAGACTGCAGATTCAAGTTCAATTGCAAGTAAGATAGAAGAGAGAGGCAGAGACTCCAGCAGCAGGAGACGTGCTCTTCTGAGGTGTGTCTGGTCAGGTCCAGTGTTCTCTCTCTATAAAAGAAATTGAGCTCAGTGCTATCAGATTTTCTGATCTTTCAAAGGAAACAGAAAGTCCAGGTTTTCATATGAAATTTTCCAATTTAACACACCATGTGAGTTATCCAAAATATGTCTGCAGACCAGTTCTTAGTCTGGTCCAATTTTCTCATTTTTCAAATAAGGAAATTCACACCTCAGCACTGAGCTTATGAGCTGACAAAGACCCAAGGAAGATTTAGGAACCTGTGGGTTTCAAGTAGTACAGTTTCTCTGGTTGGCTTTTCACATAAACGTTCATCTGCATAGGTTTTCCCTTTATAAAACTGTATAGGCTATCAACTATGATCAAGTATGCATTCCCAAAGTTCAGTATTCAGGAGCTGATACATCAAGGCCACAAGTCTCTGCATCTAACAGACCACATCCTCCCTAAGACACCTCACAGGACTAGAAATAAACATTGGATCCTCAATTATGAAGATTTTCTCAGTGATCAAACATTGGACCAATTGGTTTTCCCACTCCTTTATTCCTTGGATTTGCAACTTTACACTCTAATAGAAAATTTTTGCTATATTTTTTGTTTTTCTAAAAAAAATGATGTCTATAAAAAGTCATTTTAAAGTTTGCCTATAAGCTTGAGAATATAAACTGGGTTTCGGAGTGCACCAGTTCACAGCAGAACTTGAGTGAGAAAAATCATGTTAGCATCAGGACACACTTCTAGAATGACTAGAAGGTGATAAGGTGGAGGGATTATAGAAGGAAGGTCCAACTTAGTCTAGATCATTTATAAATAATTACACAAATAACACAATAGCAATAGTGGATTTTTGCATGGAAAAGTACCAATAATTTCCATTATGCATTTTCTTCTCTAAATTTACTTCTAATCTTTATCCATATTCCTTTCCTGTTTTTTTCATGGTCAAAGTTATGGCATAGAAATTATTTTGTAATTTCTTAACCATTTTTCCACATTGCTTCATAGCTATTAGTATGATATTTTAATCACCCCAAATTATAAATTGGAATTAAAGATGAGAATTAATTTCTTCAGTATTGAGCAATTATTTTCAACTTTGCACTGCTATAAGTAACAGCAGTAAATATTTTCATGCATTTTTTCCTTTACCAATAAAAATTATAATTTTTCTGGAATTGAATTACTGAATCAAAGTATATAAAATATCTTTATGGCTCCTGAGATGAATTTCTAAAAGAGTTTACCATAATTATTCTCCCACCTGCAAGATATAAATATTACCATTTCATCATATCCTTATCAGTATAGAACACTAATGTTATTTTTTGTCTTTTGCTTATTTAATAAGTACAATATAGTAGTTGTAGTTTTAATTAATATCCCACTGTTTATGCTCTCAATGAAATTTTTAAATATGCTGGGGAATTGCAACCTCCCTTGGGTAAATAGTCTATTCATGTCAGGCCTATTTGTTTTCAGGTTCTGATTCTTGTAGACTAATCAAATATATAGGCCTCTAAGCCCTTGGGAAAGTGGTTTTGTAAAGCAGCCAACTGAGTGTAAGTCAGTTTAAATGAGGATTTTTTTTCCTTCCACATATAAAAGTCCAAGCACCAGAACCATGTAAGTGTATTAGTTTTCTCTCAATCAGTTGCAATACTTTTAAATTATTTCCCTAGTGTGTCCTCCTCAAAGATCCTCTTAGGCCCCCTGACACTTCATACTCAAAACCTAGCCTTTCCCACCTGTAGATCCCCATTTTCTGAGTCACAAAGTTATAGTAGTTTCTGACATAAAGAAGAGACGGGAGTGTAGAAGCAGTTTCCTTTGCAAGATTTAGGAAGGAAAAGGTCCTAAGTCAAAAAGGGAAACCTCAGCTATAACCAAGATGTACACTTGCTGTTTCTCTAACAATATTCACAGTGCTTTGTGAGCAAAGGCAAAGACAAAGAATGGTGGTGTGCTGGTCCTCCAGGAATTGAGATTTCTTTGCTTGATCCAATGGAGACTTATAGAAGATCCTCTCCACAGACAGAAGTTATTCAAAAGCTTTCTCTTGGTAACTGCTAAAAATGAAGTCATTTCTTCTAAAATGGGAGAGAGGCTAGAAGGCACAAATGATTTACAATGTTACATACCTGGAATATGACTAGGAAGCTCTTGGGCTCTGTATGATGCTCTGTCACTAAGTCACCCCTTTAGTAAATGTATTTGCTTCTTTATTTCTGTCTTCATTTCATTAAATTTTTTACATATTTTTAATCAGCCGGAGACCTTTAAACCAGGCATCTGTATTCCTGAGGTGTAGTGGATCCCTAAGGGAACAGGCAGCCACCTGAGGGGCAGGTGGACATGCATAGTTGTTGAACAGCTTCTGGATCTTTAATTTCCTTATGACTTCTTTGCTAACTCCACCTGCAAACTCACCTGCCATCTCATTTACCACCTGTCCTTAAAGATTACTCTGTCCAGCTTGAAAAAAATTGAGGTGTAACTCTCCCTTTTCCTGAATCCTTCCCCAGCGTGTCATAACTTGCTAGGTACAAAGAGACAATTTTTAAAACTGTTGAAATGGAGATTGACTCTACTCTAATATGTCCCTTTCCAAACTATGCGGTTTCATATATTTTGCTTTCTATGAAACTAAAGAAAGAACCTACATCATTTGTCAGATTATGAACCATTAAAAATGATTGTTGGTAGGTAACACAATGTGAAATTGAAAAACATGTAAGAACAAATCTAATTATGCTATATTGCTAAGATAATGTTAAAAATTCAAATTTCACACACTTACCCATATATGAACAAATGTTTTCAACATTTTCATCTTTTTAAAAATTTTTTAAAGAGAGAAGGACAGTGAGAGAGACAGAGAGAATCAATCTTTATTCAGTCTTTATTGCATTCATTCACATGGTTTTCATTGCTATGACACTTAGCTGTGTACGTGGGTGCTGGGGTTTGAACCTGTGTGCTTGCACATGCTGGGCAAGCACTGTAACCACCGAGCCACCACTCCAGCCCCAACATTCTCATCTTTTAAAAATAAAAAATATAAACTGAATTTATGCTAAACGCTGTTTCATTCTAGCAATGAATAACATCCATCCTAGCAATGAATAACATCCATCCACTTATACATAAAATAATTAGGAAATATGTACTATCATTTCATAAACAAATGTATTTCCACCAACATTTCATTCTTAATTTGTAAAACTCAATATTTATTTGAGTCATGCTTTGCTTCATGTGTAATGATTAAAAAAAAAGTTAATTTCAATATACACATGTTTTTCTTGTGAAGATGTTTAATGGGATATTTAAAATTCTATGGAGGAAATAAAATAGATAAGTTCAAAAAAACTAAGGGCAATTATAAAATTTCGGATATTTTAAAGAACTTGTTCATTTATTTTAAGTGCTTATTGTAGGTATTCTGATTCATTGGATACATTTAAAAGACGGATACAAGTTTTTTGTTAAGTCATAAATATTTAAGTGATTTTAAAACTTATGATGGAAAAACTGAAGATGTCTATTTAAGTTTGTGTGGCAAAGCAGATTTTCAAAATTCCTTTAGAGGGTATACAAAGAGCAAATCCTTTCTGGGAAATAGATGAGATACAAAAAATGGTAAAAAAAAAATAGACAAATAGGAAGGCATCTCCTTGTGTATAAGAAAAGCCCTCAAGTAAGAACAGGTGCAAGTGTTTTCAAGTATTGCCAAGAGAGCATTTCATAGCTGGCTCTGTGTTTAGTATTCATGGGATTCTTAATTAAAATTTATCCTTTCCACTCTCAAGGAAAAGTGAGTTTTAGGAAAGATACATTAGTGACATGTCACATGGTAGTATTTTTTTAAAATTATTACCAAAGGAGTAATTTTCTTGAGTTTACAGCCAAAGTTACATTTCCCTTTTTCTTAAAATAATAACAAGTAGCTATTTTCTAGAGCAGTGGCTCTCCTGAGAAATTGTTATAAATGCAAACTCTTATACCCCAAACCTACCGAATCAGAAACTCTGGGCATGGGGCCCAGGAAACCAGATGATTTGAATGCTTGCCAAAGAAGATATTTACAAAAACATCTGGCATGGTGCTTTGAACATAGTAGGTATTTAATAAAAGCTAGCTGTTATTATTTTTTAATAAATAGCTCATTCTAGCTCCCTAGAAGAATTTCTTTAATTAATTCTAGCTCCTTGGAAGAAATATACCTATTTGTTCTATTATTCATAAGCTATAATGGCTTGATATAAAGTTGAACTCATTGCCTTCCAAAACGGAGTTCTTCTCCCAATTTCTTCATTCCTATCATTGGGAAAAGTACATCTGTAGACCTCTGATGTTTCCAAAATCTACCCGGTTGAAAGATCACACTGGGTGATCTCAGGTTATCACATGCCCAGACATATCCCTTCAATTCTCTTCCATAAAAGGATGTACAATTCTCTCCCATAAAAGTCATTTTTATTAAGTTATGAAATTCCCTCCACCAATCTTTGGTTAAAATTCACATTGATTGCCCAGAAAAGATGTTTGTTGATGTGGAAGAATATTGGGTATTCAGAGTAACTGGAATTCACCCAGTAGCCCCCTGGGATTCTTGCCTTACTGTGGCTGACCCCCATAAGAATGGTGTTTTTCTAGAAGCCGGGTCTGAGCAGAGTCCAGCACAGGAAGAGGACTGCATGTCACTCATAGAGGAGCTGGGCTCCCCAGACACTGCCTCCACATTGGTAGTGTCGCTGGGAAGCAGGTATCTCTGGCAGGAAATGAGTCTGGGTGTTCAGCAACATGAATAAGTTCACAGACCTGGGGGAGACAGGGCTTTGTTCCCATATCAGGACACTTACAGAGAGGCCACTCCTCATCTTGCCTTTGCCCTAAAGAACGGTGGGTAAAAATGTACTTCACATCCTTCACAATTTGGCTTGCATGGGCCAAGCATTGCCAATGCTTAAGTTCTAGAACTTCTAAAAGGCATTCTGCCAGAATCTCAGCCTGCTCCCATATATTCTGCTTATTTTATCTTTGGAAAACACTATTTTCATCAGCTTACAATTTTTCAGTGGTTTTTTGTTTGTTTGTTTGTTCACTGTTTTAAGTCAGAAACTTCAGTGATCCCAAAAATTATTTAGTGAGTTAACAAATGTGATTCCCAGGCTGTTTCCATGGGTGCTGATTTAGTTAATCTGGGATAGGGGTCCATGGATATAAATTTTGACCACCTCCACTCAGGTAATTGAGATATCCCAACCCTATAAACCACACTCTGAGAAACATTGACTATTTCTGCATTAAATCCATATTTACTTTGTCATTAAAGTGCTCTGAAATTTGGTTTATCATACCTACTCCACCTTATATAATAAACAACAAATATAGTCAGATCTTTGGCTTAATATGAACTGAGAAAATGAGATTTTATGTATTTATTTCAGAACATGCTATGTTGAGTAGGGATAGATAACATAAATAAAAATATCCAGAAGTTTACTAGGCACAGTAGTGACTCCCAGTGACTTGGGAGGCTGAGGCAGACAGATCTCAATTTCCAGGCTGCCTTAGAAAGTTAGTGAGAACCTCAGCAACTTAGGAAGACCCTATCTCAAGAGATTTAAAAAAAATAAAAAGTACTGGGGGATGTAGTTCAATGGTAAAGAACTGCTGGGTTCAATCCCCAGTCCCTGCCCCCACCAAAAAATATCCAAAAATATGTGTATCTTATAAGTATTCTTTTTCTCTTGGGGGTGAGACAGAAAACAAGAAATTAGAATGAAGAAAGATGACAGTACCAAAGTGTGGCCACTGAAATATAAACAACTTCTCCACAGAGAGGACCACGATTTTGCAATGAGACCCGGATTTGGAGGTAAGTATTATCTCCATAAAACTCATGTTAAAACCCATCGTACTGCCAAAACGCTGCTTAAAAAGTAGGAGCAATTAAGATCAAAACACAAGACCATCAGTTTCAAAGTTAAAGAAAAAAAGACACCTTACAATGTCTTCTCTTGAATGAGAACAATTGAAAACGTATACATTTTAATGCATTAAGTCCCAAGTTTTCAATTCTGCAACTACTTCAATGAAATTAACACAGGTGCATTAAAATAGGTTGGAAACAATTATCTAGAACTTATTGTGTAATTTATTATCATTAATATTATTAATGGTAATAATTATCTTAAGAATTACTATTCAGAATTACTAGCAATACATTAATTATTTTTCTCAAAATAATAGAACTATAAAAATTGTTTCAATTACCACAGGTGGTGTATTGGTTGCTCAATTTCAGTTTTGGGGGGGAGGTTACTAGGGATTGAACCCAGGGTTGCTTAGGGCATTGCTGAGTTGCTGAAGCTGGCCTTGGAATTGTAATTCTCCTGTCTCAGCCTCCCAAATTGCTGGGATTATGGGCATGTACCACAAAACCCAGCTCAATTTCAGCTTCTTAGGTGTTCCATAAATGGGACGATAGGACCTCAGGGAAACCCACTGCTATACCTGTTTTCTACTGTACAAACACACTATTGTAAATAGAATGTGTTCACTAAATTAGTGAATAAAGAGGCATGATGCATGCCTATAATCCCAGCAGCTTGAGAGGCTGAAGCAAGAAGATCACAAGTTCAAAGCCAACCTCAGCAACTTAGTGAGGTCCTAAGTAATTTAGTGAGACCCTGCCTCAAAAAAAAAAAAAAATACAACAAATTAAAAAGGAAGAAGGAAGAATGAAATAGGGAAAGTCCGTGGAAGAAATCAGACTTAACTTTCTGGTATTTGTCTATGAACACAGCATAGTAAATCTCATCAATGTGTATATTGTCAAGACACTAAATTTAAAAAAAATAGTAAATAACAGAAAGACTAATACAGTACAGGGAAGAGAATGGCGTGGTTGGGGGAAGGGGAAATACTGGGGACTGGATTAGAATAAGCTATACTGCATGCTTCTATGAAAAGGTCAACATTTATCCAATTGTCTAAAAGAACAGGGGTAGGAGGAAAGGAGGAGAAGTGGAAATGCTGGGAATTGAGTTAAAACAAATTATAGTCCAAGTTTTTATAAGTATGTCCCTTTATATCCTGTTGTCAGGTATAATAAAAAAAAAAAACCAGGGTGGGAGAAAGGGTAGGGAAGGGGAAAACTGGAAACTGAATTAGAACAAGTTAAACTCCATGCTCTATAATTATGCTATTGTATACCTAAAAAAATTAAAATTAAAACAATTTTTTTTCAAAAAAATGACTTGCTATGGATGTGACTCAGTGGTTAACTATACCTGGGTTCAATCCCTGGTACCAAAAAAAAATCATTCAATAGCTCAATAATGAAAAAATACATCCTGCCTACACACCAATTTATTGTTTAAATCACAATTTTTAAATTGGATAACATGATGTTAATTATAAAATCTTGTTGCATATATTTATGAGATAGAATACCTGGCTTTTGCAGAAGAACTATAGTTGTCAAATATCATGGCTCCTTATGAACCAGTTGTGCTGAATTGCAGCTGTTTATCTCTCTTAGTGATTAAAATTGATTTAAAAACCTTAGGCACTATGTTAAGCCCTTAAGTGCACTGTTATTTCACTGTCACAGTGATCCTATGAAACAGGCACTATCCTGACCCTTATAATCTGGCTTAGAGAATTTAGGAGATTTCTCAAGGCCAGGGAAGTAGTAAGTGGTGGAACCAAGACGCAGTGGCAAGGAGGATGGGAGCAAGCCATGGGAGAGTGCACACTTGGATCAAAGCGTCTTCCCTTCAGATTTTTTCAATTTTCTGGAATCCATTGGGTTGTAATTCTAAGGACTTGACCTTAATTTCCTTACATTGGAAACTCAAACTTTCCTCAACTTCAGAATCACATGGAGGGCTCTCAGCCTGCAGGTATCTAGGCCCCACCCCAGCTTTTCTGATGCCCTAGAGCTGAATGAGTGATCAACAATGTGCATTTCCCTAAAGCTCCTACAGGATGCTCAAGCACTGGTCTGAGAATTACATTTTGAGAACCGCTGCATTAGATTGTCAGTATCACACTAAATGTTGGTGAGTTTAACTTCTTTTGCTTTGTTTTGTTTTCCAGTACATTTCTCACGCTTATTAAATTCTAATTTAAGACTTTATAAGCCTTTAAATTAAGCAGGCTTAGAAGTGTGTTCATTTTCTTTCCTCCTGGGGGCCTCCTCCCCATCCTTCCTTAACTATTTCTCAAATATATCATCTTTACCAGAATTCCAAAGATGCTTAAGCCCTCCACCATTCTCAATAGACTGCTTCTTACCCCATCAAACTTTTCCAAAAGTTTGTATAGTATACTTTACAACCACCATGCAGGTGTTCAGTACCTTGATTCTATGATTCTTGATTCATTGTTCTCTGAAAATTTTGTAAAAATCACTATTGAATGGCGGAAATCGAGTTAAACTTGCGGCTATTGGTCTTATCAGCCACTAGAGGGCGCCAGTCACAAGGGAATGATTGGAACTGTATTTGGTGCCGGGTTGGAAGCTCAACATGATGTACCCAACACCAATTCCAAAGCTGCCCAAAGTAATTCAGTCAAATTACTTTCTATCCTAGAGGAAAGAGTTTCTGAAGGGATTACTTTAGACTGTTGAAAGTTAGAATGGGTGAGAGAAAAATAACTGTCCTTAAATGTGGACCTTAAATAAGCAACCCACAGACACCTGTCACTCAAAGTAGTACAAAGACCAGCTGAAGAACCACCTGGGAGTTCCTGTAAGTGCAGAAGCTCAGGCCCCAACTCAGGCCTCCTGAATCAAAAGCTGCATTGTCACATGATCCCCAGGCGATGCACCTATGCTTGCCAGTTTGAGAAGCACTGCTATAGACTACTAAATGCCTACTGCCTCTTTTATCTCAAAATTTATACATGCCTTTACTCTCCATCCCCTGTATCATCCCCAGCCCTAAATGTCCACTGTGTTTGATCTGTTAAAGGCACATGTTAAGATGTTTTTAAGCAATAATGCATTTTTAAAAATATTTATTTCCTGAGGCTACTTTGTGAAGTTATTAAAAATGCAATTGAAATCTCCTACTTAGTGACAGGTGGCAAATCATCTCACAATTAAGAAATTTTTCTGACAGTCATAGACTGGGGCTAAATGGTCCTCAAATGGTTTATGTGTCAGTCAGTCCAGGCAGAGAAAATCCATAATTTCAGTCAGAAGTGTCAGCCTGGAGGCTCTGTGAAATATACTCCTTAACCTTCTCTTGCCTGTCTTGGTCAGAAGAGCTCCTTATACCAGTGACCCATTTCCATGCTCCTGTGTGGCTGCCTTGCAGGGGGAAATCAGACTGCAGGATGCAAAAGATGAGCTTTAATTTATCTTCTGTTTCTCTGTACTTGTCCATAACACGAACACATGAACATACTTCTCTGTTGATCTAAATGTAACTTCAGCACTTCCCTTGCCTTAATGTGTTTTCCTAATTAGCTTTAACATTAAAACCAGCTGCTGCAGCAGTGTTTTTCACTTTTATAAAGCATTAGAAGATTAATTGACTCATTATGTGGAAACAGGAGGATATAAATTTAGGGGAGCTTTTTGTTTAACTTGGGTAATAAATTGCAGCTCATTTTCTTTATTTATGTTTTCCCTACCCATTACATTGCCCATAACTAAGGGTTTTCTAGTTTAGCCTTACAGATGACAATTGCTTTGTTTCCTCAAAGTGAAATCAGTGCAACTTCTAGACACCAGATACCGAATTGAGACTAAAGCTAAGGTTTAAAAATGGCTCACACAGTCTCTGCCTGTCACTTAAGAGGACTGAGAGTCAGAAGGACCTGATTACAGCCCTGTCATTAACCAGCTTTGGGTTTCAGGCAGTGTTGTGTGGTCCCCTCTGAGTAGCAGTTCCCTCATACTGATTTCAGTTTGTGGATGTTGGGTTTGTGTCCTCTCGGAGTTGAAGAATGAATCCGAGGGACACCGAGGCAAGAATGATAGGCAGATTGTATTCTAAGAAAATAATAGAAAGCAAAGCATAGGGAAAAGAGCAGACTTCCCGCAGAGTGGGAGAAGGGGACAAAGCCCAAGAGGCAGCTAGATTTGCCCTTCTTATAAGATGTTCTCCCTTTAATTGGTCATCCTCTCCCTTTCCCCAAGCCTAGGACATGGGTGCAGGGAAATTCTGGTTGGGTCCAGCCTTGGGTTTTTGCCTAAGGCATCAATAGGAAGAATGTGATCCTGACTTAACAGAAGCGAGTGTCTGCATCTGGAACCACCTTGCCAGACCCTTCTTACTAGCATTGGGGGATATCAAATTGATCTTAAAGGAAAAGAACAGGTTTTCTCTTGATTGACTCAAGCATTCCAACTACTCTGACTGCCTAACTTTTCCCCCTGTCTCAATATGTCAAGCCTACAAAGTGGCTGAAATGACGACATGAGATAATACATGACATAATGCATTTTATTTTTTTTTAAAGAGAGAGGAACAGTGAGAGAGAGAGAGAAAGAGAGAATAAATTTTATTTAGTTTTTCATGTGGCCTTCACTGCTCTGAAGCTTCGTTGTGTATGTGGTACTGGGGTTCAAACCCGCATACTCACGCATGCCAGGCACTCGCCATAACCACTGTCCACCACTCCAGCCCAACACTACACAAATGCACTACACAAATAAGATGTATAGCTTTCCTTTAACCTTCATTATTCCAACGTGCATTTAAAAAATAGATAGATGTTATATCTTTATGTACATAAAAAGTTTTACAAGGGACTGGAGCGATGGCTCAGCAGTTATGGTGCTTGCCTGGCATGCGTGAGGATGCAGGTTTGTACCTCAGCACCACATACACAATGAAGTGTTGGAGCTACGAAGCTAGATGAAAAACTAAATAAAATTTATTCTCTCTCTCTCTCACTGTCCCTCTATCTAATTTTTTTCAAAAAGGTTTATAAACCTATGTGTACCTAGTTAGTAATCTTAGGCAAGGAATGGCATAATCAGAAAACTTTATTTAACTTTTTATTATATTTTACATATTTCACATATAGAATTAATGAAACTATTTATAAAACTATCAGCCTTTATGCTATTATGTTTATCACTGATCTGATAGTGAAGTCAGTTGTTAAGACATTTGAATGAAGTTGGGCCAAGGAATTGACATGTATTTTTTCATGTAGTCATACAACAATAAGGCATATAAGGTATATATATTTGCTCTGTTTTGCACATTATTAAGCTGATGTGTAAAGACTTAAGGGATTCACAGAAGTTTTGCTCTAACTTAGGTTTTTATGGCTCTGAATTGTACGATTTTAAATACCGGCTTTACTGCCACTGTAACTCAGCTCCTTATCTGTAAAAAAAAAAAAGATCTTTGAAGCTTTTATGCAGATCCAAAGTTGTGTATTTCTGCTTCTTGCCTTCACAGTGCCCCTACCCTCCACTTAGTCCTCATGAATGCCAAAGCACAGATCTTAGACCCAGAAGTGAGGTACAACTGGACATGGAGCTCAAAGGAGACAAAAATGAGGATAGACAGCTCTGAGGGCACACATTTTCCTTAGAAATGGAAGAACTCTTCCCCAGGAGCATAAATCTGGAGAGAGGAAAGAATAATCTAAGCTATTTAGGAACTCATTCCTAATGGAAAAGTCATGTCTCAACTCCACTGTCAAACCAGCCTTCAGACAACCCCAAGGCCCAGTGCTTCACCAGCATAGGCATACCTGTGTCCTTGAAGGCAGCATCAAAGACTGTCCCCCAGTTAGCAGAAATAGTTATCAGCAGTGTGTTAGTCAGTTTTCCCATCTCTGTGACCAAAACACCCAACAAGAATAACTTAGAGTACTTTCCCAGAGGAGTCAGAATCAGCACATTACAATGACACAGAAAAATCTATGTTCATAGCAGCTCAAGTAACAACAGCTAAATTATAGAACCAACCCAGATGTCCCTCATTGGATGAATGGACCCAAAAGCTCTGGTATATGCATATATACAATGGAGTTCTACTCAGCTATTAGAAACAATGATATTGCATCCATTGAAGGTAAATGGATGGCAATGGAAGAAATCATGCTGGGAGAGTCAGGGGCCCAATGTTTTCCCTCATTTGTGGAGGCTGGACCTAA
Source organism: Aplodontia rufa (assembly GCA_004027875.1). Taxonomy (NCBI): domain Eukaryota; kingdom Metazoa; phylum Chordata; class Mammalia; order Rodentia; family Aplodontiidae; genus Aplodontia; species Aplodontia rufa. The sequence continues at coordinate 8,894 of PVKS010018616.1, read as the reverse complement.
ACCCAGGCTTGGGACAAAGGTAGACAAACTCATGTATTAGAATCGTAGAATAAAAATGCAATATGTTAATATTTATGAGATACAGTTACAAGATACTGCATAAGATATTTGAACAAGCTATACTGCATGCCTATACAAAAACATAAATGTTTAATCCTATTGTCAAATATATCTAAGAATAACTAGGGATAATGGGAAGGGAGGAGAAGGGGAAATGTTGGAACTGAGATAAAGCAAGGTACATTCCAAACACTTATAAGTGTGTCGCTGTATATATTATGGTCATATTCTTTATAGGTATAAGTATGTCACTATACTTGGGTATTTTAGGAAAAATATAGGACCCAGAAGAAAGGCAAGGGATTGGGGGATGGGAGGAAGGCGGTAGAAGGTTGTGGGGGTGGGGAATATTGGACAAATTGTATTGCTGTATTGTGGCATCTAGGAACATGTGACAACAAATCCCATCATTATGTACAACAATAATGCACTAATTAAAAAATAAATTAAAAACAGTTAAAAAAAAAAAAGGAATAACTCAGAGTAGGAAAAGTTTATCTGGGGCTCACAGTTTCCGAGGTCTCAGTCCATACATGCCTGACTCCATTACTCTGGGCAGAGGTGAGGCAGCACATTCTGGGAGAAGAACCCAGTGGAGGAATGCGGCTCAGCTTTTTGGAGGGTCAGAAAGCAGAGAGGCCTCAAATGAGCCTCTACAGTGAACATTACTCCCCAGGTTTTATAGGTGAGGAAAAAAAGCTTAGAGATGTCACTTAGCATACTTCACGTAACAGGTGGACTTGGGTTCCAATTCTAGAGAGTTTATCTAGGGCACACTGCCGCCCCTCTAAGACCTTTCCAAATCTTTTGTTTCCTGGGAGTATTAGAATTAGTGGAAAAATGTATTCACCATGAAGTGCCAAGAAGAACCAGGGAAAAGATGTTTTCATGAATTTTTATTTTCATAATGCTACTAATTTGAGAAAAAAGGTTAAAAAAATCACCAAATCTGAACCCTATGAGGGAATAATACTGAGCAGTTGCCATGCTAATGCTTAATCATAGTTGTCAGTAAACAGTGTTATTCAAGAGTTACTATTGGTATTATAGGAAGTAATCGATCCCATAGAGCTAGAAGAAGTTGGAGGTTAAGATGAAGTTAAGGTATTCCTGAATGCGGAGGCAGGAACAGATTTCAGTGACAGGGAAGCGCCTGGCTTGCCAGGAATGATACTGGGGTTACAACTTACAGAATGAAAAAGGGAATGTGATGTTGATATAGTAAAGGTAACATCAGCCAGTTAATGGGAGTCACAGAAGAGTGACAGACACTGGCAGGACATAATTTGATTTATACAGTTCTTTTTATTTAAAAGGCTGTTGAATTTATGTACACATATATCCCATGTAGCACATCCAAGCATTATTTAGCATAGTAAGGAAGTTTCTCAGGCCTTCCTTCTCTAAATCCCAGAATCTTGACTACAACAACCAGCTGGGATTCCTCTATTCAGGATTTATATTGTTCATCAATAGTTGAAAGTGTTCTTAACTCAAGACTATATACACAATAAGTTTTAGTTGAGAGTGGATCTTTATAGGAACAAAACATGAAGATTATACAAGTAAGTATATTAATTGTGTTAACATAAATGCTTCAAATTTCATACTTAAAACTAAATGATAAAGTTATTAAACATCAATGTCCCCTCATACATAAGCAGTGAAATCCTTTGTTAGGTGACCTACAAAATGTCATGGTCACACCTAGTATGGATTGTGTTATCATTCAGGATTTCTAGGCCCATGAACCTGATGCTGGGGAATCCAACAACAAACAAGTCTCAGCAGTTCCCTGTATGACATTTCTTCAATTCTGACTTTTTTTTTAAGTGGGGTGGGAGGGAGAGTGAGAGGAAGAGAGAATCAATTTTATTTAGTTTATCATCTGGTTTTCGTTGCTCTGACACTTAAAAGTTGTGTATGTGGTCCTGGAGTTCAAACACAGGTCCTCATGCATGCCAGGCAAGCACAATACTGCTGAGCCACCACTCCAGCCCCAGTTCTGACTTTTGGTACAATCTTTTCAAATGCATTCTTGAGGATGTCTGCTTCTTCCCGGGGGCAGCCTGCTGTTGCTGATGATCTGTGAAGCGACACCTCCAAATCTGCTGTGTCCGTGTATAGCTTTGCACTGTCATCTGTGTGCCACTAGTCTGCCAACCACTGCAAAAGTGAAAAGGCTGGGTTTTTTTTGGAAGGAGAGAAAACATTTCAACACTGCCCAGAGTCAAGTACTCTGTGACACTCCATGACTGTAAGATATAATTTTGACCATATAAAATGTCTAACTTCTCAAACTCCTAGATAAGTTTTCAAAACTATGGTTCTTTTTAAATCATTAAAAAAAACTAAACCAAAAATTAAAACTGGGGATACCATTTCTATACTACAGAAGGAAAAAAATATTGAGAAGTTCCCAAGCAAATGAGTAATGATAATTGGAATAGCATTTATTTACACATGTGCCTTTATTATTGCAATTGAATTATAGTAACTGATTCAATAGAAAATGGACAAATTTTTTGTTTAAAGAAACTCAAGAAGTAATTCATTTGCAACATAAAATGATTTCTGTTTTAAAGGTTTCCAAGCTGATTGCCATGTCTTTCTCAACATACTATCCATTGTTGTTTCTGTAGGGTCCCCAGTGCCAGTAGAAATAGATATCCAGGTTGAAAGCATTGACAGCATTCCAGAGGTTGACATGGTAAGTTTCTGAAAGTATGGGATCAATAATAGCAAAATCATTGGTGTTTTAATAAATCCTTTGAGTTATTAATCTTTCCCACTTTGCTCAATAATAATAGAGTTGTTGTTACTTTGCCCTCTTCCATTCACTTTTTTCTGCCTTTGATTATAATTACTGTTCCTTTCCTACTATTCTTTTCCCCTTCTAGTGGCTTTTAGCAGTAGGGCACTGCAGAACACCATGATGTATTTAGTTATGTAATGTGAACTAGGAGCAGTCAACAGATGGACAGTCATGATGTAGGGGCACTATGTAATCACAACCATGTGACCTTACCCATAAAAAGACAGAACGTTGAACCAAGCTTCATAAAATTGCTTCCAGAAGTTTCAACTGATATTAATTTTGCTTATCTGTAAACAACAAAGGATTTTTTTAACTCATAGGACTAAAAATTAAGAAAATCACTTCTATTTCCTTGTATTTTCTAGAAACAGAAGACATTGTCACTATTTTATTTTGCAATTTAACAACTATATTATTTTCATGGAGTATTCTTTACCAACCACTGTCCCTAAGAAACAGATCACTCAGCCTTCCCTGTAGCCTCTTTCTGTCTCCTATGCCATTTTGTACACTTGCTTTTTAAATCTTCTTTCCCTCCTTTAACCTGGTTTTATCATTTTAGCCATTTTTAATGTGTTAATATTCTCTACCATAATTTTTTAATTTTATGTTCTCTATTCCCAATTTAGAACCACCTTCCTTACCTACATAATGACAAGAGATTTTTCATTTACATAATTTTCAGGGTTTTAGTCTAAGAACCCTTTGTGTTGCACTAACTTCCATGCATGAGCACTTGCTGCTTCTTTTCAGATACACTTCTTTTCACCTACTCCTCTTCTGTTCACGTGTGAATATAGTCTCAAGTTTTGTTTAGCCCCTTTTAGTTTACTTTTCTATGCTACATGATTTCCAATGTCCATTTTCCTGTTCTCACCTAATTGCCTTATGTCCTTAAATCTTAATCATACTTTCCATTTCATTTCTATCTCCTTAGTTCTGCTGTCTTTTCCAACATCCCCTATGGGTACATTTCTTCTTTTTCTACCACAAGCAAATATTAATGGCAATGGCTCCACCAGGTACCGTAGTACCTAGAAAGATACAGCTTATATATGTTTTGCACAAAGTTTGTATTTTAGTGTTGACCCACCTACACTTAAAGTATTAATAAATTCAATTTGAAATGCCTTTAAATGGGGCCTGTGCCCTCTCATCACCCTGAAACTCAGACCATGCTTTCCTCTGGATTCAGCCTGTCTTTGTCCCAGGACCTCTGACAACTGGCGACTGCTTTCCACTTAGCTCTGATAATGTTGTGTCCAGCTTTAGACACAATAATATAGATTATTCAATTTGGGAGATGTGCTTTAACAAAAAATAGCTCAAAATTATGAATACTAAAACAATTTTAAAAGTAGATATTTATCTAGAATAAGAAAAGAAATCATTATAAAATAATAGTAAAATATTGAAGTTTTGGTTCCTTTTCATCTGCAATCTCTTTAAGAGATTTATCATATTTACATAGAAATGCTTCTCACTGATAACCTGGTTTCCCTTCCCAACATGACTACTCTGTAATCCCAGGAACTCTCATTCACTGGAGTCCATGTGAGGAAATGTTCACAGCTTAAGCCTTTGACTTCATCCTAAACCTACCTGAAAATACAACATAAGCCATTTACTTACAAGTCACTAAAACATAGAAATCACTCCTGGGACCAAGGACATTGATCCTATCACCTCTCCCTACTGGTTTTTGACTGGTTTCTTTTTCTCTGTGCCTAGGATTTTACAATGACTTTTTATCTCAGGCATTACTGGAAAGATGAGAGGCTCTCCTTTCCTAGCACAACAAACAAAAGCATGACCTTCGATCACAGATTGATCAAAAAGATTTGGGTGCCTGATATCTTTTTCGTCCATTCTAAAAAATCTTTCATCCATGATACAACTGTAGAGAACATCATGCTGCGCGTCCACCCTGATGGAAATGTCCTCTTCAGCCTCAGGTAAGGAGGGTTCTCTATTGCCTTTGCTTCCCTGGACCACAACTGTCTACACTGAAGCTGGTGGTTCTCATTTACATAATACAAAAACACTGCTGTCAGTTTAATGATGCTGGAGATTGGGACACAAGAGAAGATGTAATATTCTCTGGTTTTAACACCCAAATTTTGAAGAACAGTTCCCTGTTCTAGATCCATTCTGGGTACATGGACAAATCAAGTAAAGCTGAGTTCTGGAAATACAATTTTATAGGTATACAAATCTACTATTCCTCTTCACCAACTCCACCACACCCTTCTACTCCACCAAGTAATATTGGAATCTTGTGCTAGCTAAATACTTAACAGTGTCCTTCATTTTTCACAGGAAGGCATAGTCATCTTCCAAGTAAGCACTAATTTGCTTATTTCCTTCTTCTTTTCCTATTTTTTATTAATTTTATTTTCCTCATTTTTGTAGTAGCCCTCTCCATCTTTAATATTCACTATTTTCTTTTAAACAAATGAGTCCTCTAGTGACTTGTATATTCTAGAAATGTTTAATAAATCCATGCCATTCAACATTTTTAAATGTCCACTCTAGCTAAGAAAGATTCCATGGTAGCCTGAAAAAGTGACATCCAAAAGATATCCACATCTTTATTCCTGGAACCTGTGACAGTGACCCTTTATGGCAAGAACAATCCTCATAGATGTGGTTGGATTGACTGTTTTAAGATAGGAAGATTATCCTGAATTATCTGGTTGGGACTTGAATGTAAACATCAGTATGCTGTTAATAGAAAGGCAGAGGAAAAGCTGATACATTCAGAAGAGCAACAATCAATGTGACCACAAGCCAAGGAATACAGAATGCTACCAGAAGTTCTAAGATGATTGAATTTCTCCTCTAGAACTCCTATGGGATCAGGGCCATCTTGACACCTTAATTTTGGCCTAGTGATACCTCAGACTTCTGTCCTCAGGAACTGTGAAAGAGTAAGATTCTGTTGTTTTAAAATATCAAATGTGCTTTAATTTCTTACAGTAGCAATAGAAAACTAACATAGGTTCTTTTTGCTATTAAAAATATCTTGTACAAAGGAACTATTGCTAGCCATTTCATAAAGGCTGTCAATGTTTTTAAAAGTGAAATTAATGAAAAGTACTATTTTCAATAGTACTTTTAAATCAGTAGTAAGACTCAAATATTCCAGTTGGTTTTAACTAGGAATTAAAAACAGAACAGCAACATCTTCTTAAAGAATCAAGCATTTTAAACTTGTTTTGATGAGGGGATGACTGGTAAATTAACTCGCTGGAATTTACTTACCTAACACATTCTAAAGAAAGACTTGGCCTTTGCCTGTTTCCTGCAAGAGAACTGCTAATCCCTTGGAATATTCTACCTGATAAAAGTGTTTTATGCTTACCTACAGTCTATTAATCCAGTCAGATAATCTATTTCATAGTGTGATTTGGGGGGGATTCTGAGTCACATGCTATCTGTTTGACCCCTGGAGGAGTAGATACTAAAGTCAGCCATGTGCATAGTCAACCATGGCTATATGGCCAACTCTCTGTTAAAACTTTGAATACTGTATTATTCAGTTTAGCATCACTGTGACCAAAATATCAGATGAGAAGGAGTTAGAAGATGGAAAGTTCATTTTGGCTCAGCATGGTCCTTGGTGGGCCAACTGCATTGCTCTGGGTCCAATGGGAGGCAGAATATTATGGAGGAAGGGTATGGCAAAGGAGTATCAATCCAATCATAGTGACCAGGAAGCAGAGAGAGTAGGGTGAAAGGGCTTCAGGGATTATTAACCCTTCCAGGGCACTTCCCTAGTGACCCTTCTCCTCCAGCAACGATCCACCTGCCTACAGTTACCACCCAAATAGTCCATTCAAAGTAGAATAGGGTGATTAGCTTACAGCTTTCACAAACCAATCATTTCACCCCTGAACATTCCTGTGTTAACACAGGAACTTTTGGGAAACACTTCGTATCCAAAACATAACAGACACCAAGGTTCAAGTGAGCTTCCCTGGTTTGCAATACCAGGTTGTCACACACCAGTGCTGAGCTAGTGAAGCCCTGGCTACATAACTCCCCTGGGAGTGTACGATGGGAAGCTTGCTCCTGATCTCCATGAACCCTGCCCTGTGTTCCTTTTTTTGTTTTATTGTCATAAAGGTAACCATGAGTACAAGAACTGTGCTCTGTTCTGTGAGTCTTTCCAGTGAATCATTGACCCTGACGGTGGTCTTGTAGATCCCCAAACTCAGGAAGGTTCAAAATCTTCCAACCAACAACAGAGCCAATCCAAGCCCAGAGTCAGATAACATGGTTCAAGGCTTGATTCTGACAATACCAAGCCACCTAACCTCCTTGCTTGTTAATTTTTCATGTATACTATGAAGGAGGTGGACTGCAAGACCACCTTCCAGCTTTAACATACTAGGAATGCAGCAGAATGAATGTTTTGCTTATATGAAGTTATCCAGACTCTTCCCTAGCTTGGTGTTTTGGTGCAGGACTATTGATAGAATTCAGCCACAGAAGATAAAATGATTCTGATCCTCTGATTATCTCAGAGGCACCCTGGTTAGGAGCATACTTTGCCTTTGTTTGTTTGTTTTTTTGTTTTTGTTTTTGTTTTTATTTTTTTGCAGAATTGCTTGGAGGCCTTTTATGAACCTCTGATCTGCTATTCTAGCTACCAAAGTTTCTACTTTGAGGCAAGATTATAATATAGCAGCTTCTGCCTGAAACTTGGGAAATCTAGGAGAATAAAAAATTTGAAAAAATAAGCTTCATCAGCAGCAAGCCTTTTGACTTAATAACACCTGAATTATGCATTGGGCACATAAATCTGTTACTAAACATGCTCCAGGCCTTCCCCTTTGCCAATGGGAAGAGAGTGTCCTCAGGTAAACTTGCTTTGCCAAGGAAACCTTTGCCTATATATTTTTATTATCACTATCCCAAACCCTTTCTTACTAGAGACTATTCAAGTTAGGACCTTCCAAAAAGCATAAAACATTCAAATCTATTTTAAAACATCTCACTTTGAAGTATGTTTTTCTGAAAACATTAGAACCAGAAAATACAGAGGGGGCTGACCAGGAGATGGTAAAATCAGAAGCAATTTTGAGAGCCAGAATGCACTCATCAATCTATGTCTTAAGCAATTATCATCCATTCTCCTGGATTATGCTTCCATGTATGTTATTTGGACAGAAGATAGTAATGCCTGTTTTCCATTATTCTTGAAATGCACACAAAATGGTTGAATAATAAGAGAGCTTTAATGTTGCGTGATAATTTGGCCATATGGTTAAATGATCTGCAGTTCTCTTTGTCTCATTCCTTTTATAGGATAACAGTTTCAGCCATGTGCTTTATGGATTTCAGCAGATTTCCTCTTGACACTCAAAACTGTTCTCTCGAATTGGAAAGCTGTAAGTCTTACTTCCTGATGTCATGAGTCCACATCATCCAAACCCAACACCACATGCTTGCACAGAAATAAGATTGGTCTTCACAAGCATTTAAAAATCTTGATATATTTTTCCAAAATAGTTGTGGGAATCTTGTTTTGTTTTGGATTTTTGCTTTTACAAAGGCAGTTTGTGTTTCAAATGAGAAAATTGAGAGGAAAAAGTGCTTTGATTGTTATTTTGCAATTTCCACAATAGTTATGAAATAACAGCTCCCTAAATAGGTGTATTCCTCTAACATTATTGCATAGACTGTCACAGACTTCACACATCTGTAAATCTCTGGAATTTTGCTCTCAAATGAGTTATAATCCTTCATTAAGTGTATGTGGGTTCCCCAGAAAAATCCCACTCTAAAGTAGACCCCCTAATCAAAGCCCTGTTAAAAGACTTATGATTTGGCTCATCATCATCTACTTTGACCCAACAGTCATTTTTTTGTCTTTATTCTGTTTATTTTTAAAATTTTTTTTATTAGATAAACATGGTCTTACAACTAGGAGGGGTTCATCATCAAACAATCAAGAATAAAAGTGTAATGACAGAACAAGCCAACATTGGTGCCAGACCATGGTTTCCCC